>CAIGRN010170721.1:0-19370 GCA_903798345.1 Fraxinus anomala | reverse complement strand
ATTTGGCTAAAATCCCGAGATCTCAAGCCCTGTCCCGAGTCTAATTTTTCAGGCCGTTTCCAATCAACCTGCCAAATTTCAGTCCATTCCGACACCATCGCGCCAAATGACCAAATTGCCCCTGACGCGATCTTTCTTCATCAATTTCCTATCCAGCACTTCTTCAAACTCCAAAGCTAGTTGTCCTACATCAATATTGATAAATATAAGATTGTGATTGATTTTACGAGTGTCACGTTTGACCATGAAGCATGTACAGAACTGAGAAACATGAATCCTAGAAAACAAGAAATATGCATGATGATTTCTTAAGAAATTAGGCTTAGAAACGTGAAGGACTTTTGGCACATGTAAAATATTTATGTCCTTTTTATGATGTCTTTTAAGACCTTATATGATTACTGTAGTGGCAGAAAATGTGATTTGGTTATATTTTAAAATTGAAATGTAATTTAAAGATATGATGCAGGTATTTGTGTTATATACTAAAATTTGTGTTATATAAGATGTATATGTATTGAGATCGAAATAGGAGATTAACCTCTTGCAGACGTGTGAAAATTTAGCCTTTTAAATGTGACTTGTATTATGGTTTGTTTTGTTCTCTAAAGCAAGTGACAAATGTCGAAAGAAAAGAGGCTGATGGATGAATTGGAAAAATTGGTACTTTTGTTTTGATGTATGTTATAGTATGAATTTTTATTCTTTTGAGTCAAACAGGTAATTGGCAACAAAACAGATTTTATTGACCCATATTTAGACGTGAAAAGATAACTTTATTTGCAAAAAAGACGTTCACTTAGATGAAAAAGTAAAAAGATAATAAATATATTTAAGTGACAATTTAAACTTACATAATGAAGATTTAATTGTCAATTAAGTCTTTAAAACTGGTTCACGAAATTCTCTGTATGACATAGTGCAAGTTCTTAAATCTTATAAGGTAGAATGTGAATTTGATTTATGGTATTGTTTATCTTATTCGTGATCACCAGGCTTTGTATGTTTCTTACTAAGTCCATTGGTTTAATTTTGGTGATTTTTATCCAGCAGTGTGTGTATATTTCTATGTGGAATTGAACGATTACTTCGATGGGTATTCTTTATATAATCAGTTATTTGGTCCATTCTGCAGACACATGAAGAGATATATATTTATTAGTTTTATAAACCACTTGTTTATGTATTTATTATTTACTGTTATGGAATAGAAATGAGGAAAGTGTGGGATTAATAAACATGTGCATCACTCCTCATAATGTTTAATCCTATCAAAAGAGAAAACATAACAGTTGATGGATTTCAATAACAATCATGCTATATGTACACCTTGTTTTACATCTTTTTTGATATTTTCCATCCAACACTTTTTGAATTCTCACACAATGTCAGAAAAATTACCTAGGAATGTACACTCAGCATAATTTTTTCAATAAAGCACATTATAGATCGCTTGAATATGGGGGTTAGCAAATGGACTTTATTATTACTTATATATACCTAATTTTGGTCGTCATCTGAACAGTTGGTCATATTATATAGTTAACCAATTTTCTTTACAGTTACATTTGGATCCCAAAAATAATCCTTTTGTTAGTACTAGTGTGTACTTCAGAAAATTTGTTAGCACATCCCTAAGTCCCCAGCATATCCTGGAGAAGTTAGAAGATTGGCAGCAGTGTTTTGCTAGTGTCCCAAAGTACCTGATATGTGGCCATATAGGACATTTTGCCAGGGGGAAGTGCATGTGTTTCCTAAGTTCAGATCATATTCATATGGATGACATGATGGAAAAACCATGGCCACTAAAATTAAGTTCCACAACCTGAATATCTTTGAAATGTGGCGTCTTTCAAATTTCAAATAAAAACATCTTATATGTTGTTATCCTTCGAAAACTGACTCTTGAAAAGTGTTAAAAATTAAATTCTAGATTTGTGGGTGAAATGCAAGTACTCAATGGATGCATATGCCTAAACATTTTATTAAAGTCATTATTAAAAATTCATTTGTTTATGTGATTACATTTTTAAATTTTTTTAAAGAAGAATTTGTAGATGTGTAGATTGATGGTACCAAACTATTGTCCAAGAGGGATATAATAAATCATCGAAGGGGGTGAGTTTAAACCAATAAGAGAGTCACCTCTGAGAGTAACACAACATTTGCGATTGGAGATCCCATAAAAGAGGTTCAATGTGATAATACAACCCGTACCGCGTGACTTGTAATAACATTATTTTATTTGTGCTCATCTCCATGATGATAGTGCTAATAATACTGTGATATTAGAAAGGGTTTAACCCTGAATGAGGAGGCGATAATTCTCGTGAGGTGCAGGTCACACACACTTATCTATGTAAGAGTTGTCATGAGGTTGTAGCTATGAGATTGGGCTATTTCCTAGAGACTCTTACTAGAATCAAGATTAGAGTGTATGGCCATTAACAACGTTACCCGCTATAAATTAGATCCTAAATCGATACTGTGTATGGAACAATTAAAATTTGGTCAAAAGGATATGATTCAAGGTTTAGTCCATTATGGCTCCCTCGAATGGAAATTGTTATCGCTAAGCAATGTTCAAATTCAAAAACACATGCACCTATTGTACATTATAAAGTTGCTATTATATAATATTTATTTATCTATTTTGAAAGTTTAAAACTCGTGAGGGATGGTTGTAACATAAAATTTTAAATTTCAAATTAATACATTTTTAATTTTCAGTTTTAGTTTTAAATTTTTAGATTTAAAACAAAATTAAAAATCTTAATATTAAAATGTAAGTTATATTTGAGTGGATTAATGTGGGTGTTGAAACTTTACCTATAAAAGGAGAATATTTCATTGCTGGAAATGACTTTGGATACATCTTGAATACATATAAAATACGCTATATACATTTTTATTATATTATTTTGGCAAATCAATAATGACTCGTTCTTTATCTTCATGTGGTCGTGTTCGTAGAAGAAGAATCGACTGTGAGTCATATCAGTTTTATCTTGGAGCCGGGTAGTGTCGAAAGTATCAACACGAATGGGAAACAACATAATTTTAGGACAGCGTCTTTGACGTGATTACCTAAGACTTGCTTCTTAACCCTCTTCTTATGTTTATTATTATAGTTGAATTCTATTTAGTTGTTAACTTATACTTTTCATATTGTTGTTTATTGAATAATGGTAATTGATAGTTAATCTACACACAAATCACCCTTTCCCAAGAGAAAACCCTCAGAGAAATCACTGGTGATAATGTAAGTAATACATTTTAGAGGGACTAAAACCAGTCATGGAATGCAGGCTGTCCACAGAACGATGTATATGACTCGTATAGGAAGACTTTGAAACCGAAAGTAACGTTCTTATAGAAGTAGCATATCTGCATAAAGTACTTAGAAACTCAAATGACTTCCCAAAAAAGTATCAAGTAACTATTGAAATTCAAAATATTTATTTATTTTTTCATCTGAATAAGGATAGAGTAACATCTTTCATGGAGATTAAGAAGTTTGATGAAATTTATGACGAGAGTTTTTACAATTGAAGAGATACTTTGGTAGCACCAATATCAAGGCACCAAAAGAAAGTGCTCCAGAAATCTGAACTGAGCAATTGCAATATCGCTTCACATGACAGAAAAACCATAAACGAAAATCAGATAATATTCGAATTGAGTTTCCGAATGATGACCAAAAAAACATTAGTTTTTTCGCCTTTATTCCTTCAACACATCTAATTCTGATTCCAATATCTGCTTCTTGAAGCGTTCCTACATCTTTTGCTCCATTACCAATTGCCGAAATCGTTTTCTTTGTTCCATCTTTAACTAGTCTTGTTACCTGTAAATTTCAAAAATAAAAAATAAAGTTAAACGTGTTTAGATAAGCTTAGAAAAAAAAAAAAGTTACTTCTACATAACTTGGATGTGTTACTTTTTCTTATTACGTATTTTGAAAGTACTCTCACCTTATTGACAAATAAGTAACTTATTGTCAAATTTGATCAAGGTGTCGTTGCAGTTAAGAGGATGTTATTACCAGTGCTTTTTGTTTCGGTGATGAACCACCAGGATATTGCAGAAGCACAGCTAATTGCACGTTCGAGAAATAAATTTTTGATATCTTCTTCTAATGCATAAGCAAGAGAGTTTCCATCAATGATAAAAGCACATACTTCAGAGCTTGATTCAGCAACCTGAAACTTTCATTCATAATCTGCTGAAGGACACTTTCCCTTTGAAGACCAACGGAAAAATGAATTACAAATTCTTTCAGTATGGCATATTATAAACAATCTTAAAAGCTCTTGGTCTTTAATCAGCATTTCACAGTTTTCTCCATTAGAATAAGAAAGTAAATGTTTAAAACACAGGACATACATTATTGCACCTTGTCACAAGGCTCTAATCAGGAGACCATGTCGTAGTCCACGTGGGAATGTAAGTCCACGTTGAGATGTCAGTCGAACCTGGTCAAGTCGACGAAGACTCAATTGATCAAAATAAAGAGGTCAATAAGTTTCCCGAGGCTGAAGCCCTTGTCGTCTTTTTGAGGATTCGTAGACTATCTTTAAGAATGATTGATGTAACATTTGTAATGATGAATATCGGAATTGTCAGCCTAGGATATATGGTGGCTGACCTGTTGTCAATGTATTAAATACATAGCGGACTGAGTGATGTGAGGCTTCGACCCGGGAGATGAGGCCACGTGGTTGTTATCTAACGGCTATCATTTCGGCCCGAACTCTATAAAAGCTCACAACTTATACCATTTGAGAAATAATGAAACCTTTTACACGTAAAACCACTCTAAATCTCCCCTTTTGGCATACTTCATATTTATTTGCTTGAGTTGTTGATGAATGTTTTGTTCATGTATATCTATCTTTATCGAATTTTCGGTGCTCGAAAATTTTTGTCTTATGTCATAAAGTATCTCCAACGTCCATAAAAATATCCTAACCTACCCTAATATCCAGTTAAAATGTATAGGAATTTGCTTGCAAAGGCATGAGTGGGTCCGACATCTATTGTCCATGTAATCGTCACAAAAATCAAGGTCAATGGATTGGCCCCTTCTGTGTGAAATGATACGTTCAGCCATGAAAAACCTATGGGAAAAGCCATAGGAAGAAAGAGGATGTGCTCTCGGAGAAAGAACCATCAAAAAATCCAAGGAAAATCGTTTATTGGAACTTGGTATATTCTTTGAGAAAGGAGTATTATTTGATTCAGAAGAAAGCCAATGTTATCATGAGCTCCAATAATGGAGAGTCAATGCCTTGGAGAGCCAGAGAACAGCCCGAAAAAGAGGAATCCTCGTATTTCGCTCATATAGTCCGTCCTCGACCTCATCAGTAGCATTGTTCACGAGAGTATATTTCGAATTAAAATCACCGCAAATGTACGGTTCATTAAAAAGTAATAAAGTAGATTTTGAGTCCAAGTATCATCCCACAGTGATTGATTAGTTCAATTTTAATTATTGCGGCCTTAACCAAAACAAGAATAATATGATGTGTTTGTTTGTTTGTGACAAAATTATGAATAAATTAATCTACTTATACAATTATGAATAAATTAACTAAACTAAATTCAAATTATATTAAATGCAAATTGATGTGTCTAATAAATGAGAAACGTGCTAGGATCCTGAATTCCCATGTAATAATCGTTTTTAACCTTAGTTCTACACTTTAACAATACGATTGAATTTTGACGAGTCAATATTCTTATTTTATTTAACAATTTCTCTCGAGTAATGTTAAATCTACTCTCATAAATAACACACATATCTTTCTATGATGGATGCTAACATACAAGAGTACATGAATTTTTATGAACACTTAAAGATTTACATAGAGCATAACAGTATATTTCTATCCCCTATCGAACTCTATGACAATTTACACTATGTAGAACATATTTTCCTTTTTTTCAAAAGCATAAAATAAGCTACTGAATTCATACAATTATCATGCACATGTGGAGAAAAGAAAATCATATAAATCATTCGATATCCAAAAATATGTTTTCAATGTCAAATATGTAAAATTAAAGATCAAAATTCATATTTCAAGGTTCATCATTCTCATAGTACAAATAAATCTAGCATAACATGTTATGAACAAGAAAGCAAAAGATATAAAGGTTGTTCATCACCCAAAAATTCTTGAATTCAATCTTGAAGTTTTTGAAATTAAATCTTGATGTGTTCTTTGCCTCCTTTTGCAATTAATTCTCCACCCCCTAATTATATTTTGAGAGTTGGTATTTATAATCCCTCTAAAAAGTTTCAAAAGATCTCTAAAAATCATGCAGATCATGGCTCAAGCTGAAGTTTCTTTGTTGGAATTGAATTCTGAACGAAACAGAATTTTTTAGCCGAATTGGTAAATGGGATGAATGTCCAAGCATATTAAGTAGCCCCTGTAATTAAGGTCAAGGGCCAAGTGACTGCCAGACCTATATAACTGGGCCGCCCAGTTATAAAACTTTTCAAATTTTCCTTTTAGCCATTTTCTTCATTCGTTCTTTCATCTTAGTCCTCCACATTATATTACTTCGATTTTAGTACTTCAACTTTTACTCAAATGCATATTAGTCTCCAAACTTCCATCCATTGGCCAATTGATCCTTCTTTCTTTTCCAATTGGTTAGAAATGAGTCCAAAACCGAAATAAGATAAAATTAACCCAAGTTAAGTAAAATTCAATACTAAAACGACATAAAACTTAGTAATATGACCCAAATAAGTGTACAAAAATGCACTTATCAAGCATCGACGAGGCGGTTCTAGAGGTGGATCCAGGATAGCAGCCAGACTCACTAGGGAAGTGGCTATGACCACTAACAGGAGAAATATCACCCATCAGAACATTACCATATAAGAGCTACTAAGGAACATACAAAATCAAGGGGGCGACATATGCCCCCGTATACAGCTCAAGGAAATGCTCACCTTCTTCATCATCTCAAAATTCCACAGGAAAATTACTATCACGAATAGGAAGTTCAAAGCCAAATGGCCCATCAACAATATGTCTAGGAAGAAACCCCTCAAGAGAGGAAGGTTAAAGTTGGCACTTCCACAAACTACACCATTAACCAATATAATGAGGTCTTATTCAACTTTTTGCAAAATTATGAAAGAGAAAACATGCCTCAAAGATCTACAAGCCTCTTCGACCGGTTAAACCCATGAATGCCTAGAAATGGGCAAGCTCAGCCCCTCTTTGTACCTAGAAATAGGCCGCAAGGACCCCAGTTTGAAAGGCAAAATGAATCCATCCATGGCGACATGCCCCATAATCCACCTAGGAATAGGCACGAGAGGACGACAGAAAAGGCCAGGAATCGAGCAGGGCCATCCCAACCACATCGGGAGCCTCTAGCCAGAAAATATGAAGATTCTGTTAAACCACAGAGGTCTGTGACCTCGATGATGACGATGACAATGACAAATTGCCCTTTTCTAAGGAAATCAAGGATGCCCTTGTTCCAAGTCACTTCACGTTCCAAAAATCCTCAAATACGATGGAAGAGGTGACCTACAAAGCACATCAATAGCTTAAAAGGTTCAACTCCTACTGTGAAATGTAGAGCATTCTACTTGACCCTAAGTGGAGGGCTGAGGTGTTGTATACCACACTTTCAGTTGGAAGTATTAGAAGCTAGCCAAACTTTAAAAAGGCTTTCCTCAAACGTTTCACGACAAGTAAGGAAGGCGAAAGACTAATACAACACCTTTAAGCTATGAGGCAGCAGGAAAGAGAGTCGTTGAAAAGCTTTCTATACTGTTTTACTAATAGATGACCTACTACGTGCAAGTGACCGATAGAGAAGCCTTGACAGCCCTAAGAGGAGGGTTGGACATGAACTCTCTCTTTTGGAGAGACATGCAGAATAAAGACCCCACTAGTTATAATGCCTTATTAGAAATGATAAAGAGCGAGATCATCAATGAGGAATTGAGAGATCTTCGTAAAGCCGAGGACTCCCACCTCTTCAAAGGCAACGGTGAATAGGTCCCACCTCATACCTGATGGAACACCAGGGTGGCTTGTCGACTACATCCAGTTCAAGACAGACGCTAGCCGCAGCAACATTAAATGCGGTACCCCATGTTGGCATATGAGAAGGCACACTCTGTTACGGAGAAGCAACAGGAATGGCTCCACCACCAATTGGCCCAATGAGGAAAGGGTAGGGGCAAAGTTTCGACCCTAGAAATAGGGGTGAAACACCCCTCTATTGCACCTACCACTACTTTTACAACCATAGCACAAATAACTGTAGAGATACTGCCTTGCACCCCCAACCAGATGACCAAAAGAACAAACATCCGCGAGAAAATATGCTCCCTTATAGGCAAGATCGATAGCCTACGAGAGTTGAGGCCAAGTACCCCATGAGAGATAATGGTCCTAGGAGACGAGAAAATAATGAAGGAAGACCCAGGGAAGGCCAAAGGCAAAGGCAAAGGCAAAGGAGAAGCCATCCGGTTGACGCTAGTCGTGGACCGATTCTAGAAATTAATACCATCTTTGGAGGCATGTATGTTAGGGGAGAATCCAAGAATGCAAGAGAGGCCAAGGACTCCCTCCCATGACGAGCTTCATAATTAACAATATCCAAACTTTGACCGGGAAAGGGGTGTAGCCTATCATATCCACACAAGATGATGCAATTGGACTGCACTATCCTCATTGTGACGCCCTAGTAGTAAGGTACGTCGTAGAACAAAATGGCCTTAAAAGAATTTAGTAGATATGGAAGCTCGGTGGACATCATCTTTGGAGCAACTTTTGACAAAATGTGAGTGGATCATGAACTGAACCCCCATGAGTTCCCCACTATATGGTTCCACTGGAAATAGCATCGTTACAAAAGGAAAAATTACCCTTGCAGTAGAGATGGGAATGGCACCACTAATTACCCATCACTTCATGAAATTCTTACCACTAATTGCCCATCACTTCATGTAATTATAATAGACACTAACATGCATGACGCCCTTGAGCAAGAGCAAACTCCTGAACAAGAAGAAGACGTCTAAATGACGGATGTCTTTGAAGAAGAGGCGATCATTGGAGTAATAAGAGCCCCTGAAGAAGGTAGATGTACTGAAAAAGTAGCTAAATTGGATTAGTTGGACCGTCGCATCATCGATTGTGAACCTCAAATAGCCCTATTAAAATAATTAGAGAGTTTTCCTAGTGAGTCTCCAGAACCCCTCCAAATTCCTGCAGGTTGGAAATGGAGACCAAAGAAAAACTAAAAAGTTTCTTGCGACAAAATTTGGACTATTCTCTTAGAAACATGACGATATGATTGGCATTGACCCAATGGTTAGTTGTTATCATTTGAAAATTGATCATAAGGCTACAGCTCATTGACATAAGAGAAGAGCCCTCAGTTCGAAGAGGTATGAGGTGTTGAGAGACGAAGTAAAAAAGCTAATCGTCAACTGCTTCATCTGGGAATCAACAAATCCGAGTTGGGTATCTAACCATGTTCTTGTTAAGAAGCATAACGGCAATTTCAGAGTATGTGTGGTTTTTTCCAATTTAAATCAAGCTGGCCCCAATGATAGCTTTCAACTCCTATGGATAGACCAGCTTGTGGACTCAACTGCCAACACGAACTACTTAGCTTCATGGATGCTTACTCAAGCTACAACCAGATCCCAATGTTCATTGCCGATGAGGAGCACACTTCTTTCATAACGGACACAACTCTTTATTGTTATAAGACGATGCCTTTTGGGTTGCAAAATGCTGGAGCCACCTATCAGAGGCTTGTAAATAAAATATTTGCAAACCTCATTGGAAAGATAATGGAGGTCTATGTTGATGACATGCTGGTAAAAAGCCTAAGAGAAAAGTACCATGTGCAGCACCTTGGAGAGACTTTTCGCATACCGTGAAGGTAAATGATGAGGTTGAAGCCCCGGAAGTGCGCATTCAAGGTCGCCTCAAGAAAATTCTTAGGATACATGGTCAATCAAAGGGGTATAGAGGCTAATCCTGAAAAGATTAAGGCCTTGATCGAAATGAGGTCACCCTGAAAGCCTAAAGAAGTACAGAGTCTTACTGTACGCGTTGCAGCATTGAGGTTCTTCGTTTCAAAAGCAATGGATAAATTTAAGGTCATAATGGAGGAAATAAGTTTCAACGAATGGAGGAATGTGAGTTATCCTTGAAAAAGCTAAAGAATCACTTGGGATAGGCTCTCATTCTCTCTAAGCCTAAGAATGATGAGCTTTTTGCAATTGTACCTTACAGTGACCACCGATGTTATCAGATCGGTACTTATGATGAAGGAAGGTGATCACCAATTGCCCGTTTATTATGTGAGCAAAGCCTTTTGGCAGCAAAGACTCATTATCCAGATATGGAGAAGCTAACTCTCTCCCTACCAATAGTTTCCTGAAAATTAAGGTAGTATTTTCAGGCTCACGCCATAGATGTGCTGACCAATTTCCCGCCCAAGTAGGTACTCAAAAGACCTGATGGCTCAGGAAGAATGATGAAATGGGCTATAGAACTCAGTGAGTTCGATATTCTGTTCAAACTAAGAGTAAAACCCGCCGTTAATGCCAAACATTAGCAGATTTTATGGAGAATTCACCTATATTCCAAAAATGGAAGAGGAAACAGAACCACCGAGCCCCCCACCTGGAACCTTTTTGTTGATGGTTCTTCTGGAGACACATGATCCAGGGTGGGGATAGTTTTAGTCAGCCCAGAAGGGCATAAGCTTAATTGTGCAGTAAGATTTGGATTTAAGTTTACCAACAATGCTGTAGAATACGAAGCCCTTCTAGCCAACCTCTGGTTGGCCAGGAAAATGAAAGTAAAAAGGTTAACTAACAGTAATGATTCCTAGTTGGACCTTCTAGGTGAGTATAATATTTTTGTTACTTTTAACGTTTCTGATCTTTCCTTGTTTGATGCAGGTGGAGATTCGAAGACAGATCCTTTTGAAGAGGGAGTGAATGATGAGAACCTTGATATGGGAGCTAGCAAGGACAAGAACTTATTAATCGTGGATGAAGGACCAATGATAGGTCACGAGCAAAGAAAGTCAAAGAAGGCATGGGATTCTTTGTTCAAGCTATGGTGGATGAAACATTGATCAAACAAGTAAAAAGACAAGTTTCATATTCGATATGGATGACATAACAAGATGGATCAACTTGGTTTGAGTAGCAGATAATGGAACTGAAGTGAAGACCTATACAACTGCATAGGGTAACTAACCATGCAGCCGTATAATCCCTTACCGAAACTCAGTTGAAGGATAATGACTGGCCTCTGCGACCGCAATCCATTAGCCTATTCAGCCGCATAGTATAATTCTGGACGTGTTTTTTCCAAATTTTGCATAGACTTCTATTTTAGTTAAAACTCTTTTTATGGTACCTTTTTTATATGTTTTAGGTATAATTCCATTTTTAACTAGGTTTTATGTATTCAATATAAATGGGATTATTCTTTACATTGTAAAAATGCACATTTTGAGAGATATTATTGTAAAGCATATTGTTTTCTACTCTTTCTTCATTAAATTAATTTCGAATTTATCAAGAATTAAATGCTTGTGACGTTCAACAATTTAAGTAAGATTCATAAGTTTTGTGATTATTGGTGATAGTCTTGGTTCTTTAGTTCAATAATTTATTGGGCCGAACTTTTCAAACATTGATTCTTAGCTTTCTTGAGTTTGATCTAATATATCGTGGGTTTCGTAGCATCAATTGCTATATGGGTTTGTATCAGTTGACATTAGAGATTGGGCTCCAAAAATCAAAGTTATATCATTTAATTCCTTTTTTGTTTTTATTTTGAATCTTCATCTTTGTGTTCTTCATTGTTTGAGTCATGCAATCCAATTAAAATTTCGAAAAAATTCAAAAGTTGTTTGTGCACTAAATTAGTGCCAAAATCAATTCTTTTTCGATTTTTTAGGGGTCTTGATTGAATTCTCGTGTATTTAGTAATAAAAAATTAAAAATTAAATCGAAATTTACAAAAAATAAAAATAAAAAAAAGTGTCCAGCCCGAATTTAAGAAACACTTTTCTAAATTTATCCTTAACCTTTCCATTCAAAGTTCAAATTCCTAATTTTTGAATCATTTTAGAGTCACTTTCCTTACTCAATTCATTGTTTGAACTTTACAAGGGATGATTTTTTTTATTGAGATCGAATTAATTCTTTAAACTACTTACAATAAAGCATTGAGTGGAAAAATGCAAAGTAGTGAGACTAATATAGAGAAAAAGTCAAATTGAGTAATACACGAGTATGTCTGACAGAGACGAGTAACACGTGAGGCAGATGTTATTATAGATTTAGGATGTCTGATAGAGACGATTTTACTTCAACCGGGAAGAATAGTTAAGTCATCATGACGGAGGAAATGATACGACGATTTGAAAGGTTGTTTGGTGATATGGGAGATAGAAAGGATAGGCAAGAGGTGTGGATGGAGATACAAGACACCTTGCTTGCTAATTTGTATAGGGAATAATTAAGGAAAGTTCCTAACACAAAGAGGCAAGTAGGCGGGATACTAGAGCGGATATTAGTGGTGAAAATGAAACGAGTAGTGGAATTTATGATGATACATTAGTGAAGGCTAAAATAGGAAGGATGAGGAATAGAGGAGATAAACATGATATGAGGGCTACAGATTATGTTGGAGATGGAGTTGATAGAAATATGGGCAATATTAAAATAAAAATTCGTTCATTCAAAGGAATGAACGATCCGTAGGTATATTTGGAGTGGGAGAAGAAGATAGAGCTTATATATGATTGCCATGACTAATCGGAGGAGAAAAAGGTAAAATTTTTCTATCGTTGAGTTTACTGATTATGCTATCATTTGGTGGGATCAAATAGCAACATCTAGGAGGAGGAATCGTGAGAGGCATATTGAAATATGAAGAGAACTGAAAGCTATCAAGAAGAAGAGATTCGTTCCTAATCATTACTATAGGGATCTTTATCAAAAATTACAAAGTTTTTATCAAGGATCTGGGAGTTGAGGATTATCACAAGGAGAGATGGAGATTGTCATGATTTGAGTGAATATTGAGGAGGATCGGAGGCCACTATGACCCGATTTTTGAATGGTTTGAATAGGGAGATAGCTAATGCGGTAAAACTACACCATTATGTGGAGTTGGAGGACATGCTATATATAGCTATGAAGGTAGAGAGGTAGATGAAGGGAGCTAACTCTCATTGGAAACTAAAGTGGGATAACAATAAAGATGATGTGACTGTTTCAAATAATAGAACTGAGCTACCGAATGGAAGGGAGGAAGTTACTAGCAAATCTATACTCAAGGTGGATCCCCAACCACCTAGGAATTAGGATATCAAATATTTTAGGTGATTGGGATCGGGATATCAAATGCTTTAAATGATGTAGAGCTTAGTGCTCAAATCAAAGTAGATGACTTAGAGCAATAAAGGAAGAACATACTTCCTACGAGATGCCACATCAACAATGTATGTAGTATGATTATTGATGGGGTAGTCGTACCAATGTGACTAGCATTGCACTTGCTGATAAATTGGGATTAACTATACTAAAACATCATCGGCCTTACAAATTACAATGGTTGAATGAATTTGGAGAGGTTAAGGTGAATAGATGAGTACTGGTAAATTTCTCAATTGGGAGGTATCATGATGAAACGATGTGTGATGTAGTTCCTATGCATGTTGAACATATTTTGTTGGGGAGACCATGGTAATATGATAGGAATGTGATGCATGATAGGTACAAAAAAAGGTACAACTTTAATAAATATGGAAAATCTATTACTCTTGTGTCGTTAACGCCAGTACAAGTTTATGAAGATCAAATCAAGTTGATGAGTGTGGAAAAAAAAATTGAAAGAAAATGAGAGTGAGATTGATATTTCACAACAAGAAAGCAAGAGAGAGAAAAATGAGGTGGCCATTGTGAGAAAAAAGAGTAGAACCACAAGAGAGTAAAAAAAGAAGTCTCGTGAGAGGAGCGAAAAGTCGAAAATGAATTTCTTGGCAAAATGGAGTGAGTTGAAGAGGACAGTAGTTGAGAACCGGCCTATGATCTTGTTGATTTATAAGGAATCACTCCTCAATTTTGAGGAATCTAAAACACCCCTCCCGAATTTGGCTGCTTCTTTGTTGTAGGAATTCAAAGACTTGTTTCTGGAGAACGTGCTTAGTTGGTTACCACCCATTCAAGGCTTTAGCCATCAAATTGACTTCATACTCGGAGCTGTCATTCCAAATAGGCTAGCTTATTGGAGTGATCTTGAGGAGACAGGAATTTCAAAGGCAAGTGGAAGAATTGATGAGCAAATGGTACGTGAAGAAAAGTACAAGTCTATGTGCAATGTCAGTGCTACTTGAACCGAAGAAAGATGAGACTTGGATGATGTGCGGACTGTTGGGCGATCAACAACATAGCAGTAAAATATCGTCACATTATAACTAGGTTAGATGATATGTTGGATGAATTATATGGATCATGCATGTTTAGTGCAATAGAACATAAAAATGGATATCATCAAATTAGAATAAGAGAAGGTGATGAGTGAAAAACTGCTTTTAAGACTAAGTACGATTTATATGAGTGGTTTGTCATGCCATTTGGACTTACTAATGTACCTAGCACGTTTATAAGATTAATGAATCATGTCTTGCTTGCAATTATAGATAAATTTGTAGTAATTTACTTAGATGATATCTTAGTATATAGTAAGGATTTGAATGAGCATATATGACATTTAAAATGTGCGCTTGTGGTCTTAAGAAAAGAACCAATTTCTGCTAACTTTAAAAAGTGTACATTTTGCATGAAAAAAGTTATTTTTCTTGATTATGTTGTAAATGAAAGGGGTATTGAAGTAAATGAGGAGAAAATCAAGGCCATCAAGGAGTGGCCAACACCTAAAAATATAATCGAGGTAAAAATCTTTCATAGTTTATCTAGCTTTTATAGGTGTTTTGTTAAATATTTTAGCACACTTGTTATACCACTCAAGGAAATTGTAAACAAAAGTGTAGGATTTCATTGGAGCGTTAAACAAAAACATGTTTTTAACACTATTAAGGATATGTTGTGCACCGCACCGATTTCATCACTACCTAACTTTAACAATACTTTTGAAATTGAATGTAATGCTTTAGGAATAGGTATTGGAGTTGTCTTAATGTAGGAACGAAGACCAATAGCTTAATTTATTGAAAATCTAAGCGGAACAGCTCTCAACTATCCTACATATGACAATGAGTTGTATGCATTTCTTCGAGCTTTGAAGACAAAGGAGTTTGTGATTCATACCAATCATGAGTCCTTAAAGCATTTAAAGGGACAAGATAAACTAAATAAGAGGCATGTAAGGTAGATGGAGTTCATCGAGACATTTTCATATGTTATTCGATACAAACAAGATAAGGAAAATATAGTAGCGGATGCATTGTCAAGTAGGTATGTACTTCTAACTTCTTCAGGTGCCAAATTGCTAGGATTTGAATATGTTAAGTACGTCTATACTAATGACCCTGACTTTTCTAATATATATATAAATTATGTGATAAAAGTGTTATTGATAGATTCTTTAGGCATGATGGATATTTATTTCGGGAAAATAAGTTATGTGTACCTAGGTGTTCAATAAGAGAATTGTTAGTACGTGAAGCACATAGTGGAGGTTTAATGGGTCACTTTGGGATTAAGAAGACCTTGGATATGATAAATAAACACTTCTATTGGCCTAAAATGAAAGTTGTTGTTGATTGGTTTTGTAGTAAATAATCACTTGTAAAAAGGCTAAGTCTAATGTTATACCTCAAAGTTTGTATACGCAATTACCCGTTCCCAGTGAATCTTGGGTTGATGTGTCTATGAATTTTGTGTTGGGTTTACCTTGGACTAAGAAATGAAGAGATTTCAAATTTGTGGTCGTAAATAGATTTAGTAAGATGGCACATTTTCATGTCATAAAACTGACGATGTCCCTAATAATGCAGATTTATTATTTAAAGAAGTAGTGCATTTATATGGGTAACCTAGGAGTATTGTATTAGATCCTTAATCATTTTTGGAAGGTTTTGTGGAGTAAGTTAGGAATTAATCCCCAGACTTTTAATGGAGGATGATAATTTGGCACTAAATCGTCCCTCTTTGATTCATGAGGTACATGAGGCGATTTTTAGTATAGATGCTGACAGTGTTGCCAGCCCGGATGGTTTCTCATCCATATTTTTCCAGCATTGATGAGATATTATTCAAGGCGACGTATACAGAGCATTCTTGTACTTCTTTGATGGCAGCCATCTTCCACTGGGTTTTGCTGCTACTATTATTATATTGCTCCCTAAGAAGGACGGTACTTGTAGAAGGACTGACTTCAGACCCATCAATTTATGTACTGTGTTCAATAAGTTTATTACTAAACTTTTGAACACTAGATTGAGTACACTATTACCGTACATTATTTCTCATCCACAGAGTGGTTTCATCCCTAGCCATCTGATTGGGAACAATGTCTTATTAGCTCAAGAGCTTCTCTATACTTTAGATGCTAGAGCGTGAAGGGATAACACTATGTTGAAACTAGATATAGTTAAAGCATATGATCACATAGACTGGGGCTTCATTTATTCTGTATCGGAGGCATTTGGATTTGATCAGATCTGGATTGACAGGATTAGGCGTTGCATCTTGGAGTGTCATTTTTCAGTACTTCTAAATGGCCGCCCATGTGATTTTTTTCCTCATCAAGAGGGCTGAGACAGGGTGATCCCATTTCGCCATCACTGTTCATCATCACTGTAGATTACTTTTCATACCTGCTTACTCAGATGTTTCAGAAGTATCCTAGTAAGTGCTATCGATATGGAGGTAGTACCCTTACTCACACCTTTCATTTGTTGATGATATGATCATATTCACCAACGGACAGAAATAGTCTATCAGGAGGATTCTTAATTGTCTGGAACATTATGAGAGAGTTTCTGGTCAGTTGGCAAACAGGGACAAGAGTGGACTTATACTACCCAGACGAGCATCTATTAGTCAGATCAAAAGTTTGGAGATTTTAACTGGATTTAGACATCAACAGTAGCCTTTCACTTATCTGGGGGTCCTCTTATTTAAGGGGACCAAGAGGAGCTTCATTTATGATGACCTTATCCAGAAGGTTAGGAACCGAATCTCAGGTTGGGCATCACGATTTTTGTCTTCTAGGAGTCGTATTACCTTGCGGAGGTCGATGCTCACTTCCATGCTATTACATCTTCTTTAGATTATGCAGCCCCCCAATATCATCTTGAAGAAACATTAGAGAATCTTTGCGCATTTTCTGTGGGACTCCAAGGAGCAGGCATGATGTTTACATTGGCAGAGCTGGAAGGAGATATGCCTTCCCACTGATGAGGGTGGCTTCAAGAGATTGCATGATGTGGTGGACACCTTCTCCATAAAACTCTAGTGGTTGTTCCGTTCTCAGAGATCACTTTGGGCACAGTTTTTACTGAGCACATATTGTTTGGTGACACATCATTCACTTGTAATAGTTCCCAAATCAGCTTCTCCTACTTGGAAGAGGTTGAAATTAGTTGGGCTTCGGACACAGCCACACATTTTATGGCACCTTGGGTCAGGTTAATATTCTTTTGGTATGATTGTTGGATGGATAAGACCACATTGACATCCCTATTCCCACATCGGCAGCACACATTTGCGAGGGTGTAGGCTTTTTTTTAGGGCTAGACAAAATTCCTGAATCGGACCGAACCGAACTTAACTGAACCGAACGATTCTTCATAAGTTAAATACCTGAATAAGTATTTGAATCGAGAATAGATGAGTTTGGTTCGATTCTCGGTTCTAGACCAAGAACCGAATAAAAATCGAATCTAAATAATTTTTTTAATTTTTTATTCAATTAACTAAATTATTTTAATTTTTTCTAAACAAATTAGCAAATTAACTACTTTAGTGATTAACGTTCCAACTCTCAAGCCAAGTCCATGCCTAGCTAGCCTAGCCCAACCATATTTCTAAATTCAATTTTTTGTTTTAATTTTTTGGCCCAATTATTAATTTCATTGTTAGCCCAAGATCTAAGCCTTTTAAATTTTTATCATTCTCTTTCCAATTTCATACTTTTATTCAGTAAGCACAGGTTCACTAACCTTAAATTATTTGATAAATTGAAAACCTACATCTATATGCCCAATCAAAGCTGCTGACTGCCGATTCCGACTTCCCCTCTCAAACTGTCCATCGAAGCTAACATGTTCAGCCCTACTTTTTTTATGATACTTGGTAGGATATAGGACGTTTATTACATGTTCTCCATCCTCTTTTGGAGATATAGATAGGGGCTATACATTTATGTGCGGATTTCCCAGATCGTATTGTTTAGTGGGATACATCGGATGGTAGCTTGGCTACCAAGTCCACATGGTTGCTCTTATGTACGGGAGCTCCATTTTGCCAGTTACTGTCTCATTCTTCTGCTGGAGACTATGGCAGTACCTTATTCTAGTAGATGTGTTATTCAGAGGAGGATTGGATGTCAATTAGCTTCTTGTTGCCAGTGTTATTCTGAGACTGAGACTATCAGTCACATCTTCACTGGCAGTAGCATTTCCGATCAGGTATGGCAAGATTTTGGAGACATTTTTCGAATTCATATAACTTCAGGAAAGAGATTAAGACAGAGGTTCCAGAGATGACGGTATTTTGGACAGTATGTTTGTTGTAGTCACATTCGCACTATTATTCCTTTGCTGATATTTTGGTTTCTTTGGACCGAAAGGAATGATGCAAATCATAAGGAGATTCGCATGGCGGCCAGATGTATCATTTGGAGGGTTTATCGCATGATCCGTTTTCCTCATAAGAGAAGCTGTGATTCGAGTTGTGCATTGGCGAGGGAATTTGACACTTGTACCTATCTTTGGTATTACTTTGGATCCCCCTTCCTCATCTCTCCCCGTTCTAGTTTGGTGGCGCACTCCATCAGTCGGATCTGTCAAGATCAATACTGATGGATACGTCAATGATAGTTTTGCGAATGGGGAAGACATCATCAGAGATCACATTGGTCAATGTATTAGGATTTTCTCAGCTTCATACGGATCTTGCATGATATTAGAGGTAGAACTCAAGGCTCTTCTAGATGGGATTTTACTAGCTAGAAGACTTGACCTATCAGACATTTGGATTGAATAAGATTCTGTAATGGCTACTCACTGCATCACTAGAAGTAGAGTGTTAGCCCAAGAATAACTAACCAAGAGGGGGTGAATTGGATTTTAAAACTTTTTCGAATAATTAA
>CAIGRN010170717.1:0-30952 GCA_903798345.1 Fraxinus anomala | reverse complement strand
GTTTTGAAATTCCAAATATATTACGACGATTTACTCGACGAGTAGAACAAGTTATTTACATTTATAATTTGATTATCAGATCAAGTCCGAATATTTGGTCGAAGTTGACACGAAAGTCACTTTTTCAAATTTTGGTTTATCACTTAACTAAATTTCAATCATTCAAAACCAAATTCCAACAATCCCCCACATGAATGAAAATTCGAGCATGCATATGCAATGTAATGCAAAAAAATGAAGCATTGTAGAGAGGGAGTGAAAAAACACTGAATCAGGCGAGGTAGCTTGCGGCTTTAAACCTTCCTTAGTGAAATACTAACGAATTTACTCAGCTAATTGGTGAACGCAATGTCTTGAACTATTCAACCTTTAGTGTAAGCCCAGACAACAGTACTCACACAGATATCTTTCATATTTCGTTCAAAGTTCTCATAACTTGGTTCATTTTGGCCCTGAACCCTCTTGGGTTTCATAAGTGTTTAGAGAATTTAAGCATTGAATAATTTTCATTGAAGTGGCCCCACTTCACACTTATATATGTGACCTTCTATAAAGAGTATTCTGCCCTACTCCACTTAACTTAATTAAGATATAGAAATCATTAAAAGAGTATCTTAACCTCAAACATTCTAGAGAAAGCACTTTAATATCCAAGGAGAGTTAGGAAATAATTTCCTGAGTGCTTAGTGGAATTCTCATAACTTAGTTGTCAATTTGAACCAATGTCTTGGGATATCCAGTCAACAAGGTAGGGTTACCATCACCAGGATTCTAACGTAGTAAGCTTTAATCACATTCCTCTCAATAGGCAACGTAATTGATCTCTTGGCAAACCTTTCGTAAGTGGATACGCAACGTTCTACTTTGATTTCTCATAATCTATGGATATGATGTCATTTGAGATCAGTTGTTTAATGGTATTGTATCTACGTCGTATATGTCTAGACTTATCATTATACATGCTGCTTCTAGCCCTTCCAATAGTCGATTGACTATCACAATGTATACTAATCGCAGGTACCGACTTAGGCCAACATGAAACATCTTTCAAAAAGTTATGAAGCTATTCTGCTTCTTCTCCAGCTTTATCCAAAGCAATGAACTCTGATTCCATTGTTGATAGAGTTATACACGTTTGATTTGTCGATTTCCATGAGATAGCAGCTCCACCTAAGGTAAAGACATAACCACTAGTGGACTTGGAATCCTTCATGTCGGATATCTAATTTGCATCATAATATCCTTCCAATACTGCAGGATATCTTGTGAATTGTAATTCATAGGTTAAGGTATACTTCAAATACCTAAGAACCCTTATCTAAGCCTTCCAATGATCATGATTTGGATTACTTGTAAATCTAATAAATTTATTCACAACATACGCAATATCTGGCCGATCGCAGTTCGTAATATACATTAAACTGTCAATCACTTGTGAATACCTTAGTTATGACACATATTGCTCCGTATTTTTGAGCAAATGTACACTTGTGTCAATAGGGGTTTTCGCTGAACTTTCCTCAAGCACGTTAAATTTCTCAAGTACCTTCTCAATGCAGCGAGATCTGGAAAGTACAATTTCTTTCGATATTCTAGAGATCTTAATCCCTATATCATATCAGCCACACTCATGTATTTCATATCAAAATGCTTCGTCAGCATTCTCTTAGTATTTAGCAACATTTCATGACTATTGTTCATTATCAACATGCAGTCTACATAAAGACATACAATCACATAAGCATTTGGTGTATGTTTTACATATACACACTTGTCACACTCATTGATTTTGAATCCCTTTAACATAGTTTTGTCGAACTTCAGGTGCCATTGTTTAGGAGCTTGTTTCAATCCATACAAGGATTTAACGAGTTTACAAACCTTATATTTGTTATTAGGAGAAATGAACACTTTTGGTTGCTCCATATATATCTCCCCCTTCTAACTCACAATTTAGGCATTTTTACATCCATTTGATGAATCTCGAGATTATGTATTGCCACAATTGCAATTAGTAACCTTATCAAAGTGATTCTAGTTACGAGTAAATATGTATCAAAGAAATCCAGTCCTTATTTTTGCCTATATCCTTTAGCAACCAACCTAACATTATACTTGTCAATGAATCTATCAGGTTTCAATTTCCTTTTGAATATCCATTTACATCCTAAAGGCTTGTTTCCTAAAGGTAAATCAACTAACTCAGATGTATGATTTTGCATTATGGAATCTATCTCACTGTTGATAGCTTCCTTCCAATGCGGTGCTTTCTGTATAGACATGACTTCATCGAAAGTATTAGGATTATTTTTTACCATATAGATTAGAAAATCTGAGCCAAATGAAGTAGATATTCTTGCCCTTTTACTACACATTGGTTCTTTCTCATATGAAGCACCATTTGTAGTATCATAAGTTCATTTGTTTGAACTTATAGTTTCATTTTCTTTACAATGAAACATATTCTCAAAGAAAGTTTAGTTGCATTCCTTGATTCAATTATGTTATCCTCATGTACGTATTGAATTTCAAACTTGTGTATAAGAAAATGATATGCACTAATATTATTGGTGTATCCAATAAATATGTAATCAATCGTCTTTGGTCCAATTTTTACTTGCTTAAGTTTAGGTACTTCAACCTTAACTAATCATCCCTACACTTTCAAGTGTTGGTAGGACGGAGGATGACCTTTCCATAATTCATATGGAGTCTCTTCTATGATCTTGAGGGGTGTCCGATTAAGAAGATTATTTGTCGTTAGAATAGCTTCCCCCCATAAGTTCTGCAGTAAGCTCGAAACTAACAACATTACATTCATCATCACTTTAAGAGTTCAATTTTTTTGCGTTCAGTAATACCATTCGATTAAGGAGAGTAAGGGGTCATTCTTTGATGAATAATTCTATGTTCGAAACAAAATTCTTCAAACGGTGCTCTGTATTCACCTCCTCTATCACTACNAATACCATTCGATTAAGGAGAGTAAGGGGTCATTCTTTGATGAATAATTCTATGTTCGAAACAAAATTCTTCAAACGGTGCTCTGTATTCACCTCCTCTATCACTACGAATATTCTTTATTCGTTTATCGAGTTGAGTTTCAACTTCAGCCTTATATAGTTTAAAGGCTTCCAACGTTTCGTCTTTACTTCTCAAAAGAAAGACATAACAATATATTGTACAGTTGTCGATGAAAGTCACAAAGTATTTCTTATTCGCTCTACTATGAACGAGTTTCAAGTCACATATATCGCTATGGACTAACTCTAAAGGTGTTGTGTTCCTTTGAATTGAGTGGAACAGTGTTTTAGCCAATTTTGCTTCAATACATATTTTACATTTATGATTAGGATCAATTTTAAGCGCCGGAATAAAACTTTGATTCATAAGTTTGCGCAAAGATTTAAAATTCACATGTCCAAAATAGAGGTTTCTCTATAATAACGAGTCTGATTATTTACCAAAAATTCATAAAATTGATTAGAAATCCTTAAAAAAAGAAAATAAATACTAAGAACCAAGATGTACACATCGATAATCGCCTAGCTGGGTCAAACTACCAACAAGTCCTTATATAGTTTAAAGACTTCCAATGTTTCGTCTTTACTTTTCAAAAGAAAGACATAACAATACATTGTACAGTTGTCGATGAAAGTCACAAATTATTTCTTATTCCCTCTAGTATGAATGAGTTTCAAGTCACATATATCGCTATGGACTAACTCTAAAGGTGTTGTGTTTCTTTGAATTGAGTGGAACAGTGTTTTAGCTAAATTTGCTTCAATAAATATTTTGCATTTATGATTAGGATCAATTTTAAGAGGCGGGAATAAAATTTTGATTCATAAGTTTGCACAAAGATTTAAAATTCACATGTCCAAAATAGAGGTTTCTCTATAATAACGAGACTGATTATTTACCAAAAATTCATAAAATTGATTAGAAATCCTTAAAAAAAGAAAAGAAATACTAAGAACCAACATGTACACATCGATAATCGGCTAGCTGGGTCAAACTACCAACAAGTTGATTCAACCTGAAACTAACTGGTTCACCTCATCTTATTTATTCACGTTTTTTCAAATTTTATATCCCTGTTGGATCTCGATTGGACCACGACGTTTTGCCTTTTTCCAGTCATACTTGAACTGGTTTTTGAAAACATTAGGTAAAACACTTCATCCAAAATATTTGCTCAAACTTACTTTTTGTTCTTCCCTTGAAGCTGCAGAAATATAACATTTATGATTGAATAATTTGGGGAACTTGGAGTTAATGTATTTTTAACATTTATGATATCAGTTCATTTAAATTTTGATATTTAATGTTTTTCAAATTTATCTATGAAATCGATTCTCTTCTAAACAAGTCTTGAATTTTACTTGAAATAACTCTTGCAAACTCCTTGGCTTCTCATGTATTAAGAAGAAGAAAAAACATATTCCAACTAAATAAATGGATAAATATAGTAACTCATGAATCTTATGAAATATATGGATAAAAAGTGGAAAAATTATTTTTAAACAATTTATAAACATGATTCTAACATAGGTTTAACTCTTATTTTTGTCATAACTTTATTTTTTTAATATTAAATATTAATTGGAATTGTCTGGCGGAAATTTTGCTTACTTTTGGTACATATTAGGAATTATACTTCAACAGAAAAATTTTAAAAACATATTATTCCCAAACTAATTATCAGCATTGTGCACCTCTAGTCATACATTTTACATGTGAACGCAATAATAGTTGGATCGTGTTTCTTTGACCAAAATTTGGTCATTAATTGCTTTTCAGATGTTTTGAAATAGTTGGAGTATTGACTAAAAATCATGATTGATTAAAAGGAAAGTAATTCGGAGACATTGGTTCACAATTAATTAGATGATAACGATCTAAAAAAAAAGTTAAAGAGAAATATGGGTAATAAAGTTTGTTAATAACTATTTTTATTCAATTGAACCCTTCTTCACCTTTGACTCTCTCACGCATATGTTTTAATCCATCCCGTATAGATTTACCATAAGACCTAGCAAGAATGATAGAGATTCCAAGCAATGAGACTTAGTGAGATCGTGACAATATGTACACCAAATCTCGAGATATTAAAGCTTCTTTCTTAGTAAAATTATGACACGTTGAATTAAGTTATATTAGTAAGATAATCTCCATCAAGGAGACGATAAATCATCTTATTGATAAGATATATATTTAAGTAAAAATCTCTTAATCTAAATAGAACCCTACAAGTCTCATCCAAATAAGAGCATCGCTTGAGACATTCTGTAACCATGAATAAAATTTCCTATGAACTCTTCGAGCAAGTCACTATTTACATAACTAATACTCCTATTCAACATTCTCTTTATACATATATTGATTTGAGTCTCCGAGAACAATAGGGAGTTCTCCGTCCCCTTCTTGTAGGTTATCTTTCTTGTCTTGTGTTAGCCTTATATTATTATGTAATTATTGCATAATATTTAGTTTCATTCTTTTATATAGATTTTCTTTTTGCTTACTTTTCTTGTAATATATAAACTTGTGTATTTCATTAAAAACCCTAATTCTTTTGACAGCTCAATATATTATTGATTTTTCCTCTATCTCTTTCTTCTATTTTCTTCTTTTTGAATTGATTCACTGTGTTGGTTCAAGATAGCTCATGCTGTTAAACATGATATCAGAGCCTATAGTTGAGTGAAAATTATGAAATTTGTGATTGTAATATGCTAGAAATCCAAGCAGAAACCAGGCAAAAAAGAAAACTGTTTAAAATCATGCTCGATCGCAACTAAAAATTACGATTCCGATCGAACCAGAGATTGATAGAGAAAACTGAGACAAGATTCTTGTTCAACAGGTTGAAGAGCATATTACGGTCAAGCGCGTGTCACCGAACGGCAGCACGTGGCGACGCCTCATGGGGCTCACGCGCAGTGATATTTGAGGCACGTGAGAGTGATTATCGAGGTGATTCCTAAATGCGATTTGTTCCTTGGTAAATTTTTTTATCTTTTGGTAGTATTACTTTGGTTATATGTGTACGGTGCAGCATATTCCGATTGTAGTTAGTGGTGGTACATTGGTTGTCATTGGTTTTTCCTTAGAATTGGTTGATTTCGTTGATTCTTAGTTCATTATTTGTTGACTTTATGATAGCAACTGAAAGAGATGATTTACTTCAATCCATTAGTATCAGATTAATTGGTAAAAATTACTCATATTGGAGTACCGTGATGAGAAATTTTTTAAAGGGAAAAATATTATGGGGCTATGTTAGTGAAATTGTTGTGAAACCTAAGACTACTGCTGAGAATTATGTGATAGAGTTGAATAATTGTGAATCAAACAATATGAAAATTCTTACTTGGATTCATAATTCTGTTGAGCAATCTATTGGTATGTAGTCGGCAATGTTTGAAACATGAAAGAAAGTTTGGGATCATTTTCAAAAGTTATACACTAAGTCTAACTTTGCAAAGCGGTATCAGTTGGAGATTGATATACTTTACAACAGAAGAATATGAGTATTCTCTAGTTTTACGCTGTTATGAATCAGCGGGACTAAAAGCGTGTGAGGAATATATTACTTTTAGAAAGGAGCAGCGATTAGTTTAGTTTTTATGGCACTTCGAAGTGATTTTGAGAGACTTAGAGATTCTATCTTGCATCGCACTCCACTTTCCTCGGTTGATTTGGTGATTAGTGAACTTGTAGCTGAGGAAACACTTTTGAAATCTCTTGCGGGAGAAGTATTTCTTTTTCCTTTTAGTACCTCAGTGTTGGTTGTATCATCTCGACCATCTATAAAGAATCAGAACAAAGTTTATGTAGGAGTTGCTAGTGATGAGTGTAACTTTTGCAAATAAAAGGGACATTGGAAGTCTCAATATCCTAAACTATTGAACAAGCAATCGCCACAGCTACAACAACGATCTTATCGTCCCAATGCTAACATAGAAGCCACCTAATAATTCGTTTGTACTTGGAGCATCACCTTCCTGCAGTCCCATGTTGACTAATTAAGCAGAGCATTTTCAGAAGTTCTTAGCCACACAGCCACATGTTATGTCAACCTCTACTCATATAGGTTTGTCATCTTAGAGTCATTCAAGTATTTCTTCCTCATGGATCTTTGACTTAGGTGCTTCCAAACACACATCGACTAACTCAAAATTTTTTAATGACTTGCATCTTTCTAACTCATCATATTGTTATGACCACAGATGGCACATCATTACTTTTAGGTGGTGTTGGTTCTATTAATACACATAATCTATCGCTTTTAGATGTCTATTATGTTCCAACTCTTACTTTGAATCTTATTTCTATTTGCCAATTTTGAAGGATCCTCGATCTCGGAAGCTGATTGGGATAGGTCGTTGAAATGGAGGGTTATATCTTCTGGACAATCTAAGACCACCACGTTGCAGCATTTGGTGTTGACATGTCACTTTGTGTTTGAATTCATAGTCTTCTAGTTTTTATTTATGGCATTCTAGTCTTGGACATGTTTCTTCCAATCGTTTAAAATTTTTAGTTTCCAAGGGTCAATTGGGAGATTTACAAACTCATGATATTTCTGATTGTATTAATTGCAAATTAGCTAAATTTTCTGCTTTATCTTTTCCTTGAAAAGTTTCTCATTCTATTGCACCATTTGATCTTGTTCACTATAATGTATGGGGACATGTTCCTATTACTACAAAAGGATGATCTAGATATTATGTATGTTGAGTTTATCTTATGAAACAATGATATGACTTTCTTTCTGTTTATCATTATTTTAGAGCTCTTATAAAAACTCAACATTCTGTTGTAATTAAGTGTTTTAGATGTGACTTGGGTGGAGAGTATACTTCGACTGATTCCTCTGAATTGCTTGCTCTTGATGGCACATTTCATCAAACCTCGTGTACTAATACTCCACAACAAAATAGTGTTTCTAAACGAAAGCATGGGCACGTTGTAGAAACTGCTCGTTCCCTTCTCTTATTTGCCCAAGTTCCCAGTGAATTATGGGGAAAAGCAGTTCTCACTGCTCTTTCTTTAATTAATAATATTTCATCTTTCCACACTTCAAGTTTATCACCCTTTGAAACATTGTATGGATATCCTCCTGATTACTTCTTATTAAGAGACTTTGGCTGTACTTGCTTTATTTTTCATCCTGAAGTCGAACGTAGTAAGTGGCATCTCGCTCATCTATCTATGTTTTCTTGGATTATGGGTAGGGATAAAAGAGTTGTCGCTGCTTTGATCCCGCTAATAAAATATTATATATTTCTCATCATGTCGTGTTTCTTGAGTACATTCCTTTTTTTGCTATCTCTGATAATACTCATGACGTGACTAAAACTCTTCTCATTCGTATTGATCAATTCTCTGATAATATTGACAGACCACCTTCACATGTTCTGTTGATTGTTTACGTCCTACAAGTACACATGCGTCAGATCATGATACACTTCCTCCTTCTATCTGAACCCTCTTCCTATAAATAAGCTATTCCGGATCTTCTTTGGCAACATACTAAGGCTAATGAACTCTCTGCTCTACATAAGACAGACACTTGGAATTGGTTGCATTGCCTTCCGGTAAACATGCTATTGGTTCTCATTGGGTTTATAAAATTAAAATCAAATCTAATGGTTCAATTGCGCGTTACAATGCTAGATTGGTTGTTAAGGGTTTTAATCAGCAGTATAGTCACCTAATATTCCTATACAAACGAGGTATTGCTAATATGACCACTGTTTGTACACTTATTGCAGCTACATCTGTTCGTCAGTGAGTCTCTCACAGTTGAATGTCAAAAATGCATTTTTGAATGGAAATTTTCAAGATAAGGTTTATATGGTTCTTCATCCTGGTCTTTCTCGCTCTCCTGGATGTTGCAAGCTCAAAAAAGCACTTTTGGCCTCAAACAAGCACCTCGTGCATGGTTTATGAAATTATCTAATGTTGTTATCTCTCTTAATTTTACATCCAGTCGTAATGACTATGCCATATTCTTTAGATGCACTTAGACTGGTGGCATTCTACTTTTGTTGTATGTTGACGATATGATTATTACTGGTGATGATGTTGATGAGATTGCAATGGGCTGTTGTTCATATTTTGCGCTATTTTCGTGGTACTTGTTTTCATAGCATTTTATTTCCATCGACCTCATCTTTAGTGCTTCGTGCTTACTCTAATGCTGATTGGGCTTGTAACCCCACCAATCGCAAGTCCATTACTGATTTTTGTATATTTTTAGGTGATTCATTTACCTCTTGGAAGAGTAAGAAATAAATTGTTGTTTCTCATGTCTCTATTGAGGCAAGAGTATCGTACTATGACATCTACTACCACTGACATTGTGTGGTTGCATTGGTTTCTTGTAGACATGGGTGTCCTTTTTTCTTACCAACCCCTATGTATTGTGATAAGAAAAGTGCTATTCAGATTTATTACAATTCTGTGTTTCATAAGTGCATGAAGCATATTAGGATTAATTGTCATTTGATTCGCTATCGTTTACGGATTGACACTATATATATATATAACTTTACCATTAGACATTTTATTTTTCACATTAAGCAAAAACGAAACTATGATAGATCTACCTCTTAAAATGAACTTAATATGCACATAAAACAAAATCTTTTTGAGAAGTATTTTCTTAACTCTCGGTTAAAAAATAAAAAAAAGTTATTAAGTAGCTTAAAAATTATTTTTCGAAAAAATGAGTGTAAACAAAAAGTTGTTTTCAAATAATCAAAATAAAAAAGTGCTGAATCTAAAATGGAAAAAAAGAATGTTCAAATACATTTAAAAATCTAGAAAAGTAAGGTAAACACCATAATGTGGGACCTTGGGATTGGTTAGCTGTCACGTCCATCAACTTAGCGTATACTCCAGGCTTTTTAATTCTTTGCCAATAATGGCAAGTCACAGTATAGTGAAAGAACAACCCATATCAGATTTGAGCTAACACAATAGTTCGATTAATTAATTGCATAATCGTACTATCAAATACCTAACTTAGTGCACCGCACACGAAATTATATGAATCAAACACACAAATTTAATATACATTTTTATTCTATGATTCTTTATAAGTTGACTGTTTTGGAGATAAAGTCCAATCCCCACCTAAGTGTATTTTATTTTCTTTGAAAACATACCTAATTAATCTGTCATTTGTCATACTAGAAACTGCAAGATCTGAATTCTTAATGTATTTAGAATAGTTTAGAAATCCACCTTTAATCATCTTTTTGCTTGAAGTCCACTGATACTCGAGATTCGGTGGTTCAACCACAAGTCTTGAAGACAGATCTTACTTCAAAATCCTTCAACTGCCCTTGCGTCATCCATATAGGATTGTAAACTGAAAGCACTACAGGTAATAACAACTTACTATTAATAGAAATTTCCATTGTTGAGTAATAGCAAATACATAAATAAAGTCTTAATGATACCTATTTTAATCTCATTCTCATATTTTTTTCATTTCAACCACACATTCTCCAAATAAAATAATATTACATACAAATTTAAAACTTTTCATCACTTTTCCACTACACATTCTCATATTAATCACTATTCCAAAATTTTATTCTCATTTATAATTAAAAATTGTATTGACCAATAATGACTGACGCATAATCTATACTGCTCATTTTAAATAATACAATGTCAATCAATGCATTAAATGATCACTTCTCCCTATAAGTAGGAAAGTAAAATATTTATAAAATGTCGAGAAGTACACTTAAAATGTCAAGAATATTATGAAATGAAGAGAAATTTTATATTCAGAACGAAATTTCGTTCTAAACAAATGAAGTGTTAAGTGTCAAAATAAACATGGTCCAAATATCGATAACAGTTTTTAAAATGTCGAGAACATCATCAAATGATAAGAATAACAACTATTAAACACAACTTATCAACAAAAACGAGACTTCAAAGAAAAATTATCTTCTCCCAAGAATTGTGGAAAGCATAATCAACTGCAAATTTGGATAAGATTAAATTTTTCGAAATGAAATTATATGATTTTCTTATGAATTGGAAGCATATAATTATTTTTTAGTGTTAGTGACTTTTCCACTTCATCTTTTTCATTTTTTTCCCATGTAGTTTCTCATGGAAGCTACTTGTTCTTCTCAAAATTCGTGACAAATTGAAAAAAAAAAAACTTCATTTTTCATAAAGGTATGATAGACAATTTGGTACCAAATTTGGCCATTTTTGCAAGAGTTATCAAAATTACACACTTTTCAATTGACGGGTATGGAATTGGTCATTTTTGTAAATTCCCCTTTATATTAATATTTTCATCTTAGGTACAGACTAAATTAATCATTTCAAGAATACTTTTAATCTCATTTAATATATGGATTTTGCTATTTTTGTATTAAAAAAATGTATATAATGGATTACATAATATGACGTGGAGGAAAAAAATTTGATGAAAAAGTTGATTGTATTTTAAATTGACAAATGATAGACTGTCGTCTCGTATTATGTAATCCATTATATAAATCTTAATGCGCATGTGTCAAAATTCTTGAAAATATATATCCTTCATGCACAATCCAAATATCAAATCCTGCTTCCAAATATCCTACATGAGGTCTGAATTCTGGAGACATACTGCTCCCAATTGTATGTCAAGCGTTCTCAGATCCCATAATATTCCAGTTCCATCTGAAAATGACAGCCATGAAGAAAAGCAATGGGAAATATCAAAATGTGTATATTATATAACACAAAATGAAACCTCTCATTAATTAATGTCGCCATGGACGAATCAAAACCGGTATAGAATCGAACCAAGAGACCGACTTCTCTACTAAATTGGCCAAGGCAGCTAGCTTATGAGCTACGTCATTACCCGAGCGTGCAATGAAACTACAACTTAAAATGAATAATGTGTATCAGATGTATATTTATAGCTTGGTGATATCCCTACTGTTAGCCCAATCAAAATGAATGATGTGTGTATGTATATTTCTTGAGTTGTATTGCAAAGAAACTCGCCCTAAACTGGTAACTGACAACGATGATTACTGAATATGGAATATGTCCTGCTATTCTTAGTGTTTACAAAATTCTTTCACGAATTCTTTATAGATCATAGTTTTTCCATCTGGCATCCATTTGATATATGCCTAGAAATGTAGCTGCTTAGGGTTATGTTAAACTTAAAGATTAATAACTTTTTTCTGTTAATTACAAGAACCAAGTGTTGAATGCAATAATCATTTTTATTTTAGCAGTACTCAGTGTTAAATAAATTCGGTAATAATTTGCGAAAACAATTCTCGAACGGAGACGACGCATAATGAAAAACAAAAAACTAAGTCTTACTTACAGAATTTGAAGGTTGGTCCCTTCATTAACTCCTCTATTCGCATCACTCTTATGAACAAGAAATTCTTTAAAATAACACTAACATTCACAGTGGAAAACTAAATAATCCCTTGTATTATGACTAAGCGAATATTGGCAATTATTGATATGAAGATACTAAAGAAGACTATGGCCTTATTGGGTATCGATTAAAATTTAGATTTTTATATAAATTAAAGTCATCAATTCATTTCGACTACATATATTTACGAGTCTCACAATTTTTCAAACACATATTTCATCAATTTATATCAAAATTTACTAAAAAATTAATTTTAATTTCCATCAAACAAGATTATATTTTGACAAGTTGTAATAATGTTTTCTTTAGGTCAGTATGGTACATTTAGTGGGGGATATAATGAGGGAACCCATCTCAATAATTGTAACATATTGACTTTAGCGTATATTGACTTAGCGTATGGTTAGTGGCAATGGTGAAAAAAAATCCAAAATAATAGCAAAATAATAATAAGGAAGTGTTTGAGCCCTAGTTTTTTAAAGAATAGATTTTATAATAGAGATTATTTAGAGAATATATAATTAAAAAGTAAATTTTTTTTTAAATTTACGTGTAAAATTGTTTTGATTGAATAATGTGTTATTAAAAATAAATTTAAATGTAATGAGTTTATATGGAATGGGAATCTAAGCGGGGCTAATAAAGAAACTCGTTGTGGTCCATTGCATGTCAACTCAATAGGGTCTCTGATGTGAACATCATCTCCCCTACTCCTACCCTATCCTACCCTATCCCAGCCCAACCCCCATTTTTCCGTACTGTTCCTTTAACCATCACCTGCTGGTTTCACCTTATATAGGAACAAAGGCAGAAAAACTACTAGTGCTTGATTAACTATGGAGAGAGGGAAAGGCTTGGCAGAGGGGTCATCAAGATCCCCCGGTGGCGGCGCCGGTGGTGATCCGCCGATACCGACCACTCCCAGCCGCTATGAGTCTCAGAAAAGAAGGGATTGGAACACCTTTGGGCAGTTCTTGAAGAACCAGAGGCCACCAGTTCCACTCCCTCATTGCAATAGCAGCCATGTTCTTGAATTTCTTAGATATCTTGATCAGTTTGGCAAGACTAAAGTTCATTTGCAGGGCTGCATCTTTTATGGGCAGCCGGAGCCACCGGCACCGTGTACTTGCCCACTGAGGCAGGCTTGGGGTAGCCTCGATGCACTTATTGGCAGGCTACGCGCCGCCTATGAGGAGAACGGGGGATCACAGGAGACTAATCCATTTGCCAGTGGAGCAATAAGGGTTTATCTGAGGGAAGTAAAGGAGTGTCAAGCTAAGGCAAGAGGAATCCCTCACAAAAAGAAGAAGAAGAAGGCTAGCCCAGGCCAGACAGATGATGATTCCACTTCTTCCATGCCATTTTCTTGATTCAATCTATGGATCAAAAATTGGTAATTAATTTCTTGCTTTAAAATACATCTATTTTTATATAGTACTGCTTGAATTACTTGGACTTCATTTTTCTTCTTGCCCAATTCAATTGCATCAGAGTCACACTGGAGAATCATATACTGGTGAATACATGTATATATTGTTGTTCTGGATAAATATTTTTCCTTCAGTATAAACCCTAGAAGGAATGCATACAATCAAAGGTAAACAAATCGGTTATATAAATCCCATTTGGCCACTCTATTCTGATCCGCCCCCCGAACAAAATGTACTAGGATTGATGACATAAATGTGACAATACGTTAGCTATCAACCTACCATCACCATATTCCTTCATCGATGATGGAATTATGAACCCTAGAAGAAATACATACAAACAAAAACTAAATTAAATCTGCAGTGTCCTTTTTCGAATTTTGTACATACTCAAAACTAATCTACCATAATGTGATCGAGAATTTATTCTTAGAATATGTTTGTATAAGTTAATGTTCAAGTATGATAAACAGTGACGATCTCTAACCCCACGAAAATGACGGATTTTCCTCTGACATCAGGTCGAATCTTATCCTCTTTTTTTTCAAGTTTTCCATCATGGAACAATTTGTCTGCTGTAAGATGATCCCAATTTAGTACTCTATTTCATGTCAACTTCTAGTTTTATGGGTCATCTTTTGGGATTCTTGAAAGATCTTTCGCCCCCACGAAGATTGTCATTTTATTTTATTTAAGATAAACGGGAAACATTCTCATTATGCAAGATCTTCCTTAAGATTGCCATTTGAATTTAAGGTAGGAGACACATTTGCATGTTTATATATATCCTAGTACAAACAAATATTTAATAAAAACTAAAATAAACTTCAAAATTTTTATTAATTAATCGACTTTTAGTATTTATTCATGCATGCGTCCTTTTGTGGGCTTTCATTCTCAATATTTAATCCTCCTCTAATCATTGTAAAAATTTCTCAGATGTACGAAAAAAAAAATGAATGCTTATTTAATTAATTTTTTTTATTGTATAAGATCTTTGTGAGGGCATTTTAGAAATTTTCGTTAAATTTTTGAATTTGTGCTTTGCATCTTTACTAGATTGTTTCCAGTGTGCATCAGATTTTGTGGGACATCACAATTATTCATTTTTTTGTCACAATGCTTTGCCTTTTTACATGTTAAAAAATAAAAAATAAAAAAAATAATAATATTCTTGGGAGTTCGAATGATAATCTTAAACAATGGCATTCATTTTTCTTCTTCTTCCTTCTTTTTTCCCCTTACCTTAATCATGGTTTTGTCTATAAAATGAGGAATTAAGATCTACAGTACCAGAATTTTGTTTGTTTTACTGTTGCAAAAAGGAGGAAATTTATAGCTTGAGTTAAATGATTTTTAAGAACAGCAGATTCTTGCTTTAACATTTCTGTGACAGCATCCTTGCTTGGTGCTGACTTTAAATGAGATGAATTAGATCTTTTATCAACTAAAAAAATATTATTACTTCAAAACTTCGTAGGTAATTTAATCCAAAGATCTAAGGTAATCAGATTCGAGGTTTAAAAGTATGATCATGCATCTCTGCAAGATTGGTTAACAGAAAAGATTTGTATTATTTATGGTTATGTTTTACCAACTTTCAGAATATGCAACCTGTCAAATTCATATTGTTATGCGATGACTTTGTATTTTTTTTTTTTTATTTAATACGAGTTGGTTGTACAATTCCACATAGAATACGATGTCTTTGTCGTTTTGGAATTTGTCTATTTGTCCCACTAATTAATAACATAATTAGCTTGAATCCACATCTTGTAGGGACTACGATCCGACCTCTTTATTCTCCTATATATAGAAGCCCATTTTTGTTCTTTGAAGTATCTCAATTTGTGAGATAGTAATGGATTATCTTGAGAATAAGACTTAAGAATTCAGTGTTCTCACTTCTCACCCTATACATACATACTTTCTGGAGATTTTTTACATCAGTATTTTATACTCTTTTAGTTATCTCGTAATATGAATTTTTTTGGTGCAATTGAGTTTTAGCATGCGGTACTTTTTTGTATTCATTCCTTTTATTTAGTGATGGTTCTCTTGCCTTAATCATGGACATAAGTGCATATAAGCCAAGTGTTGAATCACATTTGTTCCTTCAAAACCAAATGCAACATTTTTAATTATATTCACCAAAGCCCCTGTTTGTTATCCTTTAAAATTTTAAATTATTTGTTATAGTATCATTTTAATCACGTTCATAAATATTCTACACACAAACCAATAAAATTTTCTTACTTTTTAACCACATATTCTCTATCAATCTACTATTTTGTAATACATTACAATAAATTAATGGCTCNGTCCGGAACTCCATAACTAGAGGAATCGGGACAGACTGATAGAGCATACCCGGAATGAAGAAAAGAAGGACCGGATGGGCTCAACCAAGAGAAGGGAAGGTGCCGTACTCCCTAATCGTAGAGCTAAGAAAGGAGCCTGCCTGTAGCTTGTGGCTTTGTTAGTTGGCTTAATAGCTTGCTTGGTCCGATTGTTTATGTTGCTGGTCCCGCTGCCCTTACCTACTCAAATCCCGAAACGAAAAGAGTAGTTCCCATTCCCTATTCGTTCTGGTCCTTGTTCCTGATCCCTGTGAAAGGTCCAGTCGATGGGAAAAAATCCATGTTCAAGTCTTATTACCGAGTGTGAGCTGCTTGAAAGTAGATAGTTTCTAGTATTAAATAGTACATGTAAAATTATGTTAATTTTATCATTGAAATTAGATAATGATTTAATATAGGTAAAATTGTGCAAATAAATTATATATTAATATAGTCAAACTTCACTATATATTTAGTATCTTTAAATAAATTTATTGATAAATTATTAAGAAAACTATATTGTAAAATAGTAGAAAGAGTTCTAGAAAGATAAAACAGTTTTAAACTTAAAACAATAAAACATATATTCTTCTCAGTCGAGTGATGAATTATGTTGAATTTTTATAACTTATTAACACGTATCCTTTTATCCTAATTTTTTTAAAAAAATTGTATCGACGTAAATACGTATCTGTGCTTCTTGGATAACAACATTACATAGCATCTATTTCTTTAATAACAACTTTCAAAATACTTTCAAAATTCGAACAAGAACTATTTGTGTTAAGACCACTTCTTAAGAATGGAAGAAACGAGATTATATAGTATAATATGAAGTAGCAATCACAAAATAAGAAGAATTTGGCGGAATAATTGAGAATTCAATATAATATGAAGAAATAATACAATTAATATTGTGTTTCTAATTAATCTAACTTGTTCTAATTATGAAAAAGAGTCAACTATACATAAGGGTACATATTAAACCTCCTAAAGATGAAAATAACATAAAAAGATCGAGTGGAATAAAAAAAAAATTATAGACCGAACAAGTGCAACACTCGAGTGCCTAGCTCGCAGTAAGCGAGCAGCAAATACGCCGCTTGAGCGCCCGGCGGGCCATAGCTCTCTTCTAAAAATTTTGTCCCGTCGCTCAAATAGTCAGCTAATGGCAATGCGGCATCTTTCCCTTCTTCGTCCATATTTTTGACATCTGCAATGCTCAATCCAACAAATCCACAAATACCCACCAAATTTGGATGAAACTTTAACAAATCTTCACCTCTAACCAAATTCCATGCAATGAATCAAACTACAAAAAATAAATTTCTCCACCTGCAGACAAATTTTACTGCAAGAAAAAAACTGAAGTCTTCAACAAGAACTTTAACCAATTCTCCAACTAACAAAACTCTCCACATCTTCCACAAAAGCTAACTATGATAAATAAATCTGAGCACTGCTCAACACAATTATCTCAGGTTCTCAAAATTTGCTCGAAACATAAACACGAGCAACAAAATTACAAAATAACCCAACAATCGCAGATAGAGCAAAACTATGCTCTGAAACAGAATCAACACCATAAAATACTTTTATAAAAGATTGTTCGCTAGACTCAAAACATTCAGCTACACTTAAAGCATACCAACTAAATCAGCTTCGTACCTATGTAGAGGCCTAATATTACTTCTGGATCTATCTCTGGCAGTTGAATACAATAGCACCAATGGTGGTAGAAAACGACATAATCTATAACCTCTAAACTCGAATATGTATTTTTCAACACGGGCCACAAACCAAACTCCAATAGTATTGTACCAAACTGAATATCCACCAAAATACTAAACAATTGATTTTCAAAGATTTTGCACAACCTTGCAAGACATACAATTGGGACTTTCTCTACCCCTCCAACACAATATAGACACATTTACAAACTTTCATAGCTCCATCTTCATCGTGAGCTTGTACCATCTGAATTAAGAGTACTCAATGAGATAAGCTTTTTCTGCAAATTCGAAACATATCTTACCTCATAAAGTGCTTAAACCGTCTCATTCAACATCTTAAGTCTGGCCATTCAAATACCATCTATCTTACATGGTGCAGTGTTGGCTATAACTACAGCTCGAAACTTTTTCATATTTTGAAAACAAATCCCGATTGGGATACATATGAAAAGTACAAGATGTATTAAGAATTCAATTCTCATCGAATTTGGAATCACCATCAGAAATAATTAAAAATTCTCCATCATTCAAAAAGTTCTCTACAATATTTACTTCGCCTGAAATATTTGGCTGTTTTTCCTTCTGATTTGCAGCCAATTTTTCTTTATTCTGCAACTTGTTGCAATCCTTCTTAATGCGTTCATTCTTATAATAGTTACAAATTTGATTACTGAAATTAAATTTCAATTTATCCATCTCATAACCACCACGAACAACAAGACATTCTCCTTGAGCCTTGGATCCAACAAAATGCTTCATTTTCTCCTTTGAAAAAAAAGCAGCATATACTTTTTTAATGGTGAAAGTATCATAACTATATAATATCGTGTTTCTAAATTATATATATGAAGCAGGTAACGAACACAACAAAATCAACTCCAAAGTCTTCATCATAATTAACCTACAATGTTTCCAAATCAGTGACAATTTTTTTAAAGACGTGAAGGTGAATTTTTAAGGATATACCTTATGTCATACGATGAGAATACAAATACTACTTCATGTGTAATTTGCTAGTTAGACTCTTAGTCCTGCACAATTGCTCAGATTTCAATCATAACGCAACTGCGATTTTTCCCTTCAAACTGTCTTGAAGAATATTATTCAAAAGATGAAAGATGAATTTGTGAAAGAGCCTTTCAGTCCCTTTCTTGTTTCTCTTCCGACGTCTAAATTGTGAGCATTTTGTCAAACCACAACAATGCATCATCAAAATTCATCTAAGCAAGCACTGCTCGCATCTTCACCTACCACAAGCGAAATATCATATTTCATGATTGTCATTAGGAACAAATCTCGAACAAATCAAACATTAAGCTCTGATACCACTTGTTAGAATCCGAACAAGAATTATGTATGTTGATATCACTTGTTAGGAATAGAAGAAACGAAATTATATGACACAATGTGAAGTAACAATCACAACACAAGAAGAACTTGACAGAGGAATGGAGAATTCAATATAATATGACAAAAGAATACACTTGTCTAATTTATTCTAACTACGAAGAAGAGCCAACTATACATAGTGATATATGTCAACCCTAATAATAGTCATAAAGATGTAAATAACATAAAAAATCCCGTGAAATAAAGAAAATAATTTTGGGCCGGACAAGCGACACGCTCACGATAAGCTTGCAGTAGGTGCACCATTCAAGAGACTGGCGCAGCTCCGTTGAAAATTACGTTTTGTTGCTCGAGCAATTCTCTAGTGGCCAACTAGTGACAATGTGGCGTCTTTTCCTCCTTGATCCATATTTTGACTTCTTCAAAGCTCAATCCAACAATACACCCAATCGAATTTGGGTCAAACTTTAACAACAACGCCACCAACACATTGCTAATTAATTAGATTGTTGTTAATTGACCTCTTCTCTTCTTAGTTATTTGAGCATCATGATTCATTTGTATAATTCAATTATTCAAATAAAATTAGGCTACTTTGTTATAAAAAAGAAAACATTTAGTGATATGCGCGTTGTGTCATATTCATTTAAAAACAACTGACAAAGTCCCATAAGTTATTCAAGATGGTTCTCTAACTTCAATACATTTAAGATTTCATATCACTTAATTACCACCACTTGAACTATTGATCAACAGTCTAGAAAAACAACTTTATTTTAAGTAAACATAATATGATTAGTTTACTTTATGTTTAAACACTTAAGTTTTATGTATTTTTTCTCAATCTGCAACTCGTGCTTGTGATTGGAAGATATATATATATATATAGGTTACAAAGGAAAATCAATTGAAGGGATATTAGACTAGTTATGCTTTATAGTGCTGGGTGTTGTTTATATGATGATAAAATTTATGAAAGAGTAAAAACGATGAAATAGAGGTGTGAAATATACTTGAATAGGTAGGATAAAAAATGGGTACCATAGATGATAAATTAAAGGAATGAATGATGAATACTTGACAAAACCTAAAGAAATTCTTATTCACAAGTAGTGCATGTAGAAGCGTAATGAACTTGCAATAAAAATCAAGAATTCAAACTCTTAGAATTTAATAGAGAAAAAGATTGCTCTTGAGCAATGCCTTTCTTTGTTTTGTTGTTTGTTTACAATTGCTTCTTGCAATTGTTTCACTGTTTCTCGTACATGTTTCTTTGACTCCTATTTATATTTGAAGTAGGTGCATTTTAACGTGTGTGCGTGAGTCCTAAATTCATGAACCTTCTCTTACATTCAAAGGTAAATAATTATTGTGTACCAACATTGATGAATATATTGTGTCCTTGTCTAGGTTAGTTTATTTCTTAGATTCGAAGGTAAATAATTATTGTGTACCAACATTGATGAATCTATTGTGTCCTTGTCTAGGTTAATTTCCTTCTTAGATTAAAAGGTAAATAATTTTTTTCTGAAATGATGGCTTCAAATGAATTTGATGAACTTTCCATTTCCTCTTGCCATTGCAATAATAAATTGAACATCTCCAAATGAGTTTAGGCGAGACAATTTCTTGAGTAAAATGTCTCTCTTCTTACCATCCCCAGAGAGTATGAGATGAATGTGTTCATTTCGAATAAGATCATATTCTAAGGCTACCATTCTAACACGTCTTTTCCATTTTGTCAAAAATTGATTTTACTCTATAGACATTTATGCCCTCACCCCTTAATGTTTGTGGCCTTCCACGACAAGTTTCTTCAACATCACTTCTTCTATATCGTTCAAACAGATGCTTTCAAGTAACTGATGTTACTATGTTCTTTTTCTCTTTGATTCGTAAATGCTCCCCTTCTCACCTGCAAATATTTCTCAAACTTAGTAGCAAGTTTATCTCCATTCAGCGATTTTTTTTCTTCAAGGAACTCCACTTTTCCGACCATCTGGTTTCGTTATTCGAAATGTTGCTTTTTTCTGGTAAGCTCAAATGTCTTTTTATTTGGGATTCAAGTTATTCGTCAAATTTGTTTCTATTTTGTTCCAAAATATTCATCGTTCTCGAATAACAAATCCCTTTACTGTATGCATGTTTCTTTCTCATGTTTCAACTCTATTTATAAATGGAGATCTCCATCCTCTCAGTCTCGGTAATTCTAAAGCTTTTAACTTCCTTACGAAACTGCTATTCCCATGACTAATTTCAACCATTGTCTTCTTAAGCTCTACTTTAGAATCAGCAAACTTTCTTTCTTACTTCTCCTCTAGAAATTTACGTTCTTCTTCTCCTCTTATGTGGAGATCTATTTTTCCTTCACAACTTCACACTTTGCTTCAATCTCTCTGTTTATCCTTGAAAACTTCTCTTTTCTATGTCAACATATACTCCAATTTCTCCGTTTTCCTCCATGTTGTTTATAAGCTTGACTACCCTTTGTTACAAGTCATTAATTTCATCTTCTTCTGTTCTTCAAACAACTTCTGTTTTTCCATTTTCAGTTCCAATTGTTGCCTTTTTAATTGCGAAGTAACAAGCTGTTCATCGAGCATCTTCTTGATTCCACCTTGTAGCAAGTTCCAATATGTCTCATGTTTGTTTTGCCGTCATAGCATCTGACTTTTTTTTTTTATTATCAAAAATCTCTAGATTTATTGCTCAATAAATAAAAGTTAATGCTTTATAGTCTTTCATTCTCATTTCCTTCAACTCTTTTACATTTTTCTTTTCTGGTAAATGGCACTTGTGTGTACTCAGGTATAATGCTCCTCCTATTCATAAGCGAGAGACTTACAAGATCTCTACCCCATTTTATAGAGGAGCAAATATAATATTAGAAGATGTGGGGAATTTAACTTCCCTTAAAAAATTACAATGTGAAACCGAGCAAGTCTACCAACCTAACTAAACCATTTTCAAGGTACATTGTATAGATAACTCATATGAACCCCATTTTATAGAGGAGCAAAAATAATACTAGAAGATGTGGGGAATTTAACTTCCCTTAAAAAATTACAATGTGAAACCGAGCAAGTCTACCAACCTAACTAAACCATTTTCAAGCTACATTGTATAGATAACTCATATGAACTAAGTTATTGTGCCATTTGACAGTATCATCACCCTTTTTCCATAGTGGCTGGCCATATAAAGGCCAAATCTCGTCTCCTTTAAAGGAAACGAGTGACCCTTTGATGATTTTAAGCATGTGTAAATCCCTCGTCTTCTAGAAAACCAATAGAAAACAGGTTTATAGACAAGTATGACACATAACGTACTTTTCACAAAGTATGGATGTGTCCATTTTCAAATGTTAGGACTACATCGCCTATTCCTTTAATGTCAAAAGGGAATATTGTTGCCTATTACAATTTTCCAACATTAATTTTTTAATCATTCATAAAATAATCTCCTTTGGGGTTCATGTGGAAAGTGCAACCTCAATGTAGACATTCATGGCATTTTCCATTTTCAAAGCCTAAGTTCACAATTGCAATATCAACAGTTGTTTCCTTGGCCACATGACCTCACTAAAATTTCCATTTGATGAAGATGCTACATTTCCTCATATTTTCCCTTTTTTTTCGTTTTATGTTTGTAACAAACTTTTATAAAATGTGCCATCTTTCCACAACCATAACATGTTTTTCCCTTTGCCATGAATTCGGATATGGATCTTACCTTATTTTTTATTTTTGTTATTATTATTCCCTGAATTCTTTGAGTTTTGTTCTTGACATTGATTTTTCCTATGTTGAGACCTGCCTCTTACTAACAAAGTTTTAGCATTACTTGAATCTTGTTCTATCTCCTATAGTTCTTGCTTTTTCCCTTAAGTGAGTTAATGACTATTTGATGGGCGAAATCATCTTTACATATTTATAAATTTCAACGCTTGAAATTAGCATAATAACAGAGTTATATTCTTCAAATATCTTTTCACCACAGTTGGCTATATGTTGAACCAATTTATTAATAATGTTTAGATTATCATCTAGATCTTTTGAAAAATTTATTTTAAAATGAAGGATCTTTCAAGTAAGAGCAGTTTATTGCGGAGGGATTTTTCATATGAAATTTTTGTAGAGTGTCTCACGGTTCTTTAGTAGTTCTCAATTTTCCCACCTTTCTCAACATAAAAATTGGACATATTCAAAACTATGGTGGTGTATGTCAATTAATCTTTTGGTCCTCTGGTGGCTACGAATTTTTCACCTATGGCCTTAGCTACTTCTTGTTGTACTAACACACCTCTTTCACTGCCAAATATCAAGATGTTTAAGTAAAAGAGACCCAATTAAAACTTACTATGCTCATTATAAAGGAAAAAATCAACCAAAGATTTAGGATAGATTTTAATTTAGTAATTCAAATTAATTTCTCATCACATACATAACACAGAGCAGACAGTAAAGATCAATTAATGGTGGACATAAGATCCATAACCCAATCAACAGATAAGTTAAGCGAGGATGCAAATCATACAACTGAAGCGTTATACCTCTAATTTCAGCCTATATTTACCAGGATTCTATGAGGTGAGGATCAGGTTCTCAGGTAATTTTGTGCTTAATTTGAGAGTGAAATGTGCAAGTTTCTATAAATTTTCAATATGCACTTCCACGGGTGATTTTAGACACAAAATTGGCTGTAACCTCAGAATAAGCATTAATCAATTATGTAAATAAAGATGAAGTCACTTGAATCACACATTACATCGAGAATGTGAATCTTTCACTCAAAAACTTAAGGATTAGAAACCATGGAGTGAACAATCAGCTGTTTGTAAAAACAGTCCAAGAATCTTCATATAACAGAACCTCCAAGAATTGACCCTTAAGGCTTATGTTTTTCGCTCTAAGGTAGATTTGGGCAATTTTTCTTTAGGGTTTTGTTTTTCGCCCTAAAAATATCGGTTAATCCTCTTTGTGTAGTACCTTGCGATCCACGCTCAAGTTTTCGAAACCCTTATGAGCAAAGAATCACCACAGAAAAGTTATCACTCAGAGATCCAGACCTTTGCCAACAAAGATTCAGATCAAGAAAACCCTGTGTATTAGGATCCTCAAACTGAAACCCTAAGAGCTCTGAATCAATAATAGGTTTGTAAGCAAAATAAAATTATTAATCACATATGTAAAACACACACACACACACACGCAACAACAAGAACACCAAGGCTTGTTTGGGCTGAATTAAAATCTGATTTTAATCTAAATTAAAGTTAAACAATCAATATTAACCACATCTTTCATGGTCTCACATCTTTTCAACCACACATTTCAAAAACTTCTATCACAATCCACTAAAAATCTAATTTTAATCCCCAAACATCCTCCAGATTTGGTTGCCCCAAACTAGTTAGGCCCTAGAGTTCACCAAAACTGGCTAATGGCTGTTGGAGCTCCACATAGAGCAGATATGACTCTGATGCACTTCTTCAGAAAAAACAAGTTCTCAAACAATTATACAACATGTGTTATTATCACCTCCTTTTCACACAATCTAAGACTCTAATATACCAAAATACAAAGAAATTGTGGAGAGTAAACAAAGAGAGCACAGATTTGAAGAGAGAGATGAACAGTATGTTTTCAACTAAACCCTAATCTCGTAAGTCTCCCATTCTATACTTGTATCCAATGGTAGGGATGCAATCTTGATAATCCACCATTGTCTCATTCTGGTATATAAGCGCGTTTTTCCATCAAGTGCACAAGTTAAACACGCCATTAGTTCAGCCACTTGTATCCCACTTTAATAATGGCATCTCTAACAAATCCTTCTACTAGATGCCACTTTGTTATGAACATTGTAGAGTCAAAATTTATTCAAGAACTCAAAATTTCAAGAAAATATGTTTTCACTTTGTTGTTTGCTTACAACTTCTTGCAATTGTTTCACTCTTTTCCATTCCTTACACTCTTATGTATACTTGGTGTTGGTGAATCGAATTTAATGCATATGCATGAATCTTATAGATTCGAGATCATTTTCTAATATTCAATGGTATATAATTATTATATACCAACATGCATAAATATATTCCATTATTATGTTTCTTCCTCCAGGTTTGTTGGTAGCTATATTAGGCGTTGTACCAATGTTCATGAATCTTCTTCAAGATTCATATTCTCAAGTCTTGGTTAATTTCCTATAATTCAATACAACCCTGGCAGGATATGAATGAGAATTAATAAATCAAAATTAACAGGATGTTATATGTTTACAAATATTTGAATATACAGTGCATCGTTTAGAGTTCCTACTGAATTTATCTGTTTGTAGTTTTTGTTTGTAAAATTTGTATACTTCAAGAACTACTGTGCTAGCATTTCTCTTAATTTTTTGGAGGTATCATAAACCCTAAATTTATGAAATACATGGAATTGTGTTATAAACGTTACTGCAAAAAGACCGTGTTCATAGACCAGAGACACGGCCAAGTTAGAGAAAGTGACAACAGGTAAAGAGAGATAGGGAGAGAAAGTGGGAGAAAACAATAAAAGGTATGAGAGTTAAGATATTGAATAACACAAGATCCAATTGTAGTTTCTCGTCTTTCTTGTATTCTCTGTATTTTCATGGAGTTTAAAACTACGACTTTACCAGTTTGTTTGACGTTTCCTCTTATACTTAATTTCTACAGAGACCAATCTACTTAGCTTGATAGTATAGTTGCCATTCACCTTGTAGGCTAAGATTATTGTATATTGTATCTTTAAGTTCTTCCCATTAAAAAGTAATTTGTTTACTCAGTTGTGGTAAATTTTTTTTTATCTGAATTATATGTTTTTTTCTTAACACTCTTCTAATCAAAATTAATTTTTTTTTTGTGCGTGTGTGTATTAATCTGTTATATGAAAAGCCTATTGTCCTCTAGAAACATTTGCATACAAGCAGCTTAGTTTCAAAAGTTCATCTTTTCCTCCTCTTGCTTATATCCGTAATGCAATTGAAATTTAAGTTTAATGCTCTATGTTGGAGGTGGTTAATTTGTTAGGCATGAATGCTATTGCACGAGTGAAAGAACTCAGTTGCAAAATGATGGAGTTTACTTTATCCACCGATAGACTGTTGAGATTCGTCTTAACAATTTTGGTTGTTATGTACTAGGATTCTCGACACAGCTCGTTCCTGTATAGTGTAACAAGGACTACACATATTTGGTAAGTTAAAGATGCTCAATTGCATTTTGAATCAAATGCCAGAAATTTTATAAGCTGTGAGGTTGGATTTTGGCTTATTAAATATAATTGTACCTTAAAAATGTCTCAAGGGAATTTGGTTATTATCAATGTAACTAGATGATTAGGCTTAGTATTGTTCATGGTTTTAGGTCCACTTTGTAGAACCCATATAAAGATATATCAACTTTTCTCCGTGAAAACCCTTAACAAATTGATTTAAAATTGTCAGTTGAAGACTTGGAAAAGATTTATTATTTTAGTTGTAACTTTGAGATGTGTTTATGGTTGCAATCTCTACAATTTAGTAATCGATATTGATTTAAAAATCTAATTTAGCTCTAGTGAAATATTAAAGCAAAGTTGTGCTAAATCCATAGAAATATTATAGAAATATTACATGCTCGCATGATCATTTCTTAACTAAATATTTGTATTGGCTCTTCAATTCTAAAGGCCTCCACACCCAAAATGGAGGCGTGGTAGATGTGTCTGTAACATATAGAATCTATTGTTTACAACCAAACTTACTTGAAAATATAGATTCTATTGTTCACGATTAAAATTACTTGAAAATGGTATTTAGTATCTATTGGATACTACGAAAACAACTAGAGTATCAAATCACATCCAAGCATGTGTTATCTCTATTCGCCCTTACCCTTTCTCGTTTCATTAGTTATCCTTTCTATTATCTATATTCTGCTGTGGATTTTTATGGGATTTTCGTATGCAAACTCTTTTTTTTTTTTTCGACATGTAATATTTTGACATGTTGCGTTAATTTAGGACTGGACTAAACTAATGCAGCTCCTTAATTATCTTGCAAAGAGCATACTCTATTCTAATATAAGTTCTTTGGCCTTTTTATCAGTTTATTAAATTTCAAACTCTTTCTCCTACTAAATGATGCTCATTGTTTAACAGGGACTTGTAGACGGAAAAGATCTGTTTCGAGCAGGGAAATTCAGTTCAAGTTGTTTTTGCTTCCGAAACCATCAAGCAAGACCTTAACTACGAATAACTCATGCTGCTTTTATATATTGCAGATTTGTATTTTGGAATTTCTTGTGCTCTTTGAAAGATTCTAAACTTTTGTGTATAATTCATGCTTTATGATTGTAATTTCTATCCCACCTCCTTCAATTCCTTTTCTTTACCATTCCTCATCTGCCGCTTGGAAAATGAATGCTAAAGGAGGGAAACAAACCAACATTTGAAGAAACTTTTGAAAGCATAAACCCTTAAAACGGCTTATTACCCAACCATTCAGCAGCTGTATTAATTTCCTTCCTTTCTGATACATCCATAATCTACATAAATACTATTTTTGGTCTCAGATGCTTCCTATTTTTATAGATGACTTCTTAGTCTAGATATAGGCATCATAATACAACATGTGTATGTGTTCTTTATTGCTTCAATTGACAAAAGGTTAGTACAAATCCCTAGGGCTATGAGGATGCTATTGGAAAATGAATGATTTAATTCATACTCATGTAGGGAGATCCAACTACTTTTTTCGTAGGAGAGTCGCAATAAAACCCTTTATTCGTTCTTGAAACAGAAAAGAAAAAAAAAATGAAAGAATACCAAGGAATTTATAAAAAAGGATTCTACACCCACTCATTTGGAATATATGGTTGGTACATATAGGTTTGCTTAGTCAGAACTCAATCCCCGAGGTCACCTAAGTTTTGTGGGAGGAGGAGGTAATTTATGCTGAGTTTAGCAAATAAAATGTACGTCTAATTTTTCTATAACTACTATATGGGACCAACTTTTAGCATATCTTTAACAGGTTAAATGAACCCCTTTATGTAGGAGTTGGGAGGTTAAAGAACATTCTTATCACTTCAATCAATTTTGACATTGCATTGAAACTTGAGTCAGGTAATATAATTCCTCTATTTCGTTTAATTAATTTAGGCAGCTTACTTTAGTGAAAAGCTAAGTAGAGCAACTCTCAACTATGTAGACAAGGAGTTATATGCACTTGTTCGAATTTTGGAGACATTACAACACTATTTATTGTCAAAGGAGTTTGTGATCCACACCGACCATGAGTCCTTGAAACGTCTAAATGGTCAACATTAACTAAACAAGAGGCATGCAAGGTGGATTGAGTTCATTGAGACTTTTTCATATAAAATTCGGTACAAAGAGTTATGTACTTCTTACTTCTTTAGATACTAAATTGCTAAAATTTGAATATGTTAATTAGGATATGTATGCTAATGATTCGGACTTTTATATTATATATGAATCATGTCACAAAGGTGCTATAAATAGATTCTTTAAACATGATGAATATTTATTTCGAGAGAATAAATTATGTGTAGTTCAATGTTCAATGAGAGAATTTTTAGTACGTGAAGCACATAGTGGAGATTTAATGGGTCACTTTGGAATTAAGAAAATCTTAGAGATATTAAACACTTTTATTGGCCTAAAATGAAAGTTGATGTTGATTGGGTTTGTAGTAGATGCATCACTTGTAAAAAAGCTAAGTCTAAGATTTTACCACAAGGTTTGTATACACCATTATCCATTCCTAGCGAGTTTTGGGTTGATGTGTTTATAGATTTTGTGTTGGATTTACCTAGGACTAAAAAAAATAGATTTCATATTTGTGATGGTAGATAAATTTAGTAAGATAGCACATTTCATTCCATGTCATAAAACTGATGATACTACTAACATTGCAGATTTATTCTTTAAGTAAGTAGTGTACTTAAATGTGGTACCCAGAAGTATGTATAAGATAAAGATGTTAAGTTTTTTAATCATTTTTGGAAGGTTTTGTGGTGTAAGTTATAAACTAAATTATTATTTTCTACTACTTGTCACCCACAAACGGATGGGCAAATTGAGATTGTTGGTAGGACTATGATATAACTATTGTGCACTATAGTCGATAAGAACTTGAAGAATTGGGAGGATTGCTTGCCATTTATAAAATTTGCATATAATAGGGCATTCTACTACTTCTTATAGTCCATTTGAAATTGTTTATGGTATTAATACACTAACACTTTTGGATTTAATTCATTTACCCATAGATAAAAGATATAGCTTAGATATAAATAAAAAAATAAAAAAATAAAAAGAAGAAAAGAAAAAGGCCGAGTTGGTAAGATTATTCCATGAGAAAGTACAGTGCCAAAAATGAGTATTATGCTTCTCAAACAAATAAAGGATGGAAGCGCTTTACATTTGAACCAAGAGATTGGATTTAGAAGCATATGAGAAAGGAACGATTTCCAACTCAAAGGAAATCAAAGTTGCAACCAATGGAAGATGGATCATTCCAATTGCTTGAAAAGATTAATGACAATGCCTATAAGTTAGATCTTTCGAGTGAGTATAATATTTTTGCTATTTTAATGTTTCTGATCTTTTTCTTTTTGATGCAAGTGGAGATTCGAGGTCGAATCCTTTTAAAGAGAGGGAATGATGAGAACCATGATATGAGAGCTAGTAAGGATAAATAATTGTTGATTGTAGAGGAATGATCAATGACTAGATTGCGAGCAAAGAAGGTCAAGGAAGCCATGGTATTACTTACTCAAGTTATGGTAGATGAAACATCAATCACAACAAGTAAATAGACAAATTTAATATTAGGCTCGGAAGTGAAAACAAGGTGGGGTAAACATAATTCAAGTAAAGGAAGAAGAATTCCAACCAGAAAACTATTCGGCCGCATAGCTTCATAGGGGTGCAGCCACATCTCATGCAACATGGAGTGTGTTCGAAGAAATGGCTACTTCTATGTAGCCATAACTCCTAACTTTATATGGTCACATAGAATGGGCGAGAATTATAATTTTATTCCAGTTTCCTATTTTAGTTAGAATTCTTCTATTTGGTAAAGTTTACCATAATTTCGAGATTATCTAGGATTTTATTGACTCCCTATAAATAGGGTTTTTTTATTCATTGTATTAAAAAAAAAATACACACACACACACACACACAAATTTATTGGAATATTATTACGAGGTATATTGCTTTAACTTGTTATTTATCAACTTATCAAGAATTGATTTCTTGTGGCATTTAAAAATTCAAGTGAGGTATATAAGTTTTGTGATCACGGGATCATGATATTGATATCAATTGTCTTGGTTATTTAATTCAATGATTTATTGGTCGAGTTTTCAACGTTGTTTCTTGGCTATCTTAAGTTTGATATAATCTGACGTAAATTTCGTAATTACAATTGTCATATGGGTTCGTATCAATATATATATACACATACACGCTACAATGTGGTGATATTGTGAATCAATATTTGCATGACCATATGATCTAGAATACACAATAACAAAATTATGTTTCTCATTTTAATAAAATTATTTTAAAACGAATATAAAAAGTATAAGTCACCTCAAGTAGGATAATAAACAACCGAAATTTT
>CAIGRN010170710.1:0-11966 GCA_903798345.1 Fraxinus anomala | reverse complement strand
TATGGAAATAGATATTTGGATCTCGTAATATAAAAATATAACTAACATTTCAATAAAAAAAACTAACTTGTTACTTTTAATTAAAAAAAAATTTTCATTGAAGACCAACTATGTTTAAAGTTTGCATTCCTTTTATTACAATTCTCAATCTTTATATATATACACGCACTTCAAATATCGTTAAAAATAAAAGTAAGAAGACATTTCCACATTTGTTACAATATATTTGATAAAAGTAATGTTTGATCGTACTAAACGGTGGAATATATATTTCTTTTTTCTTTTTTCTCTAATATTACCGTGTAATTCCCGTCCCTTGTTATTTACTCACGACATACTTGTCATCTCGGTGGAATATACAAGTAAAAGATTGTTCAAGCGTTAACCAAAATGATTTTAAGGTTTAAAGTTGATAAAGTTAGATCAAAATTCGAATGGGTGGTAAAAAAAAACCTATGTAAATTTAACTTACATAAATTTTAAATTTGGGCATCCCTCAACAGTTCTGTTCATTTTGTACATAACCCGGTGCACTTTTTAACTGCATCATTGGCGTTGTCCATGAAACGACGAAAAAGTACCTAATAATCAAATTACTTCACGATCACGACCTCAAGGTACTAATATCATCCAACAGGTTGTGTTCTTCTATAGCCAATGTCAACCAACTAAGACGAAAAAACCATTCAAGAAACTGAAGCAGAGGGTTGAAAATAAGTGTCCCAGTTAATTAAGACAATCATGTAATTGTCTTACATTGAGTTGAAACCTAAGTCATCAGGCGGTCACAGCCAAGTAGCCTCCACAGTTAACAAAGTCACTATTATTTTCAACCTAACTTAAGAAAGGTCTAAAAAGTAATCTGCTTAGAGGACTAAATATTCACAAAGTTATGAACTTCGGCAGGAGTTTGTTGCTACCAATGATTCCCCTCGTTGCTCCTTTGCAGAATGTTAATAAATCTTCCTTAAAATTATGCACACGACTGCTCAAAGGGGACTCGAATGAAGAGACGTCCATGCATGCTAACTACAGCAGAAGTCATGTGTGGATCAATTCTGGCAGGTAAGCTAACCACCTGAAACCATGCGTAACTGGTTAATCCTATTCGAGTCTCTACCCTTCAAAATTAAATAGAAAACTACATATTCGTGCACTAATATGGATACATTTAATTTTCCCCTCTGATATCAAGACAATAGTTGAAAGGCAAAACTCTCACTATATGAGTAGATCGAAACATAGAAATGGAATTTTCAATTACTATGCATCTTAAGCTAAAATATATCCAGATACGAAATCCATTTCCATTTTGATTTTTCCCATAAACCAAACGCACCCATTTCAGTAATTAATTTTTCCTAATATGATGAGAGCATGTATTGATGAGATGAAGATTACCTTTTTGAATGCTGTAGTACCCCAGGGGTTCTCTGGTTGCTCGGGCTCACCTGTTATCACTAAACGTCCAGCAGGATCGGATTGAACTCGCACCTAAGTCCACCAATAAGGAAAAGCATCACATTATTTCAGTTTGCAATCTCACTTTGAGCAACAAAAGAATACATTTAAATTCTTAGCAGACGAAAGGAAACAAAAACAGAATTGATTTTACTGCGAGTAGTTTTTAATTAGAGGTTCAGAATTCAGATGTCCTTGCTAGGAAATTTTATTACAACTTGATTTGAACACATAGAAATGCAAAATTTGAGTATCCATTTTAGCTTTTATCACAGCTGCTGCAAAAACTGACCTATATAAGAGAAATCTACAGTAAATGAAACAAATGAAACCGCTGTCTAGTGTGAATTCCTTATTTTTGTCATATCGCCAATCCTGTGAGGAACTTCATAATTGAACTGGTTGAACCCATAACTCCTTAGACAATAGCTTCCAGTTTCGAATCATATGCAATAAACCAAGACAATTCATCTATGTTGCGCTGTAACAGCTGATCATACCATAGCCCTCGTATTTTTGCAACACTGATATTAATGTAGTTGACTTTTTAGGGAAAAAATTGAGCCTATATGCTCCAATAAATAAACAGTAAGGGATAAGTTATGGACAGCAGAATTACCCATGAAATAGTTTCTAACTAAGAAATGAAGATGGAAAATCAACATTTGTGCCTATCAAAGCCATGTAATCCCTGTGTCCTTGTTATCGAAGCAGCACCAGCAGCACCCTTCTTTAATTTGATGATTTACTTTCCTAAAGATAAGATAACATAATCAGGAAGTCCATACCTCTTCACGCGAAAGCCCAGGGACTAGTGCATAAACCTCGAAACAATCTTTCTGCACATAGAGAACCAGTCATTGTTAGAATTCTCCTCCAGCAGTTTCAATTGTGTGGAGATGAAAAGACGTGAGAGAATTTGCAGAGTTTAACAGAGACGTACAGTTTGGCGTATGTTGATCTTTACCCAATCAGCTGGGGGACCAACATCAACAACCGATGTAACCACCCTGGCAAAGAAAAGCAATTCAGAAAAGCACGAATGGCCAGTGTAAAAATGCAAGAGTGAAATCACTTCTCTGAGAAGAGAGAGAGAAGAATTGGGGGAAAGTACATAAACAGTAACTAACATGCAAACACATGTACAGTAACAAAGTAATCCTGTGAGGAACTTCATAATTGAACTGGTTGAACCCATAACTCCTTAGACAATAGCTTCCAGTTTCGAATCATATGCAATAAACCAAGACAATTCATCTATGTTGCGCTGTGACAGCTGATCATACCATAGCCCTCGTATTTTTGCAACACTGATATTATTGCAGTTGATTTTTTAGGGAAAAATTGAGCCTATATGCTCCAAGAAATAAACAGTAAGGGATAAGTTATGGACAGCAGAATTACCCATGAAATAGTTTCTAAGTAAGAAATGAAGAAGGAAAATCAACATTTGTGCCTATCAAAGCCATGTAATCCCTGTGTCCTTGTTATCGAAGCAGCACCCTTCTTTAATTTGATGATTTACTTTCCTAAAGATAAGATAACGTAATCAGGAAGTCCATACCTCTTCACGCGAAAGCCCAGGGACTAGTGCATAAACCTCGAAACAATCTTTCTGCACAAGAGAACCAGTCATTGTTAGAATTCTCCTCCAGCAGTTTCAATTGTGTGGAGATAAAAAGACGTGAGAGAATTTGCAGAGTTTAACAGAAACGTACAGTTTGGCGTATGTTGATCTTTACCCAATCAGCTGGGGGACCAACATCAACAACCGATGTAACCACTCTGGAAAAGAAAAGCAATTCAGAAAAGCACGAATGGCCAGTGTAAAAATGCAAGAGTGAAATCACTTCTCTGAGAAGAGAGAGAGAAGAATTGGGGGAAAGTACATAAACAGTAACTAACATGCAAACACATGTACAGTAACAAAGATGCAATCAAGCAATCCATTCTTAAAGCCAGCTTGGCTAAAAGTTCCAGACAGGCTTGCTATTTTGGCACAAACACAATTCCCAGCATTTTTAGAAATTACTTACAATGAAACACTGAGGCGACAAGTTTAAATACCCTAACACATACAAAAAGTCTATTCTACTGAGAATTTTCTGAGTTAAAGCTGCAGCACATATCCAAAGAAACTACCATCACACTGGTAGCTTTTGGCATCATTGCTCCTTGAATACATTGTCTGACCTAACATATTAGTACCCAAATTATTGTAGAAATGTAAGCATAACTTCTGGCATGATAAGAAGCAACATATAAGAAATATTATATAATCCTCATTGAGTAATCATATTGACTCGTCTACTAAGAAGCAAGCATATAGACATGCAACGTAAACAAGACGCGGGCACTCTGACACGAGATTTTTCGAAGTAGGATATGGACACGTAGATATAAATTCTTTAAAATAATAGATTGATAGGCTAAGATGTTCCTCGTGTGTTCACATGCTCGTGTTACTAGTCATCGTTGATGATAGAACTAATATTTATATTAAAGCACAGAAGTCAGATGTCAAGCATAACTATTCAACAATCTACTTTATAGACAGGTTGTTTGCAGGTAATCAGGAGGATCTTACAAGGATATTGAGAGCATTTGGACGAGGACAAAACTTAAACAGGCATGATACAAAATCAAGCCAAAAAATAGAACAAAAACCCTTGAGCGGATTAGTGGCAAAGGAAACAAAGTTGGTTACTGGTTGTAATGTACATTTAAAGGTCAATTTCAATTCCTTGCCAAAAACTATGCACACCGTCCTCAAGATATAGATCAGCCTAATTTTCACAAACAAACAGAAGAGAGTATAAATATTCAAATAATAGCAAGCCTTAACTGCTTAAATGCTTCCATACGTGCTGCTTTCACTGGATGCTCCACTTCGTTTGGTCTCTTCTGCTTAAGTGAGCCTAAATGCACACACCGGATTCCAGACAACAGTTTAGTTTTCATTTATCCAGAAAACAAAAAAGACTAATACTAACAGGACTTGCACATATATGTTACTTCCAGAATTCAAACAACTTCTTACCATTCCATTTTATACAATTTCAAAGATGTTGAACTAAAATGGTGCTTATATTTTAGAAACTTTTAAATGAAGCAACCTTACCAATACTTTTGAGATTTTTCTCACGCTTTGCCATATTGTTTGGATAATTGTCCTATCAAAATATTATTAACAGAAAAATGTAAAATAGAAAATGAGAACTCCATAGGCTGAAAAAGATGGACTCAGAAGATGAGTTAAAAGATATGGATTCCTGCATACCTTTACAATTGGCTCCCCAACCTCACCACAATCATAAAGACGTTGTATATGCCAACCTTGCACAGCACGAGCAGCAGCATCTCTTCTACCCCTGCCTGGTCCTGAACCTGATCCTTCATAGCCATTTCCCTGTGTAATTGATATAAAATGTTCAAATTGTATATAATACACCAATTGTTATGTAAATTCAAGACATGCATAATGTGCATATGTACATACATGTGTTTGCACAAAAATATATATAGTAGACTGGAGTACAGTGAAAGCCAAAAAAGAATAATGCACAAATAGTTCCACTAGTAATTTTTTTTCTGACACGTCTTTTATATGCAGAAACAAGAGGTGAAAATAATTTCAAAATGGGAAAGAGCAATGGTTTATACTACTGACAGTGGTTCCTCACTGTCCATGTATGGAAAAATAAGAGGTACAAATTTTCACACGTGTGCATTTAACATAGGATTTGTTTCCTAATGGAGGAAAGTGGGACATATTACCTGGGGTACATACTAATCCTTAACTCTAAAAGTATTTAGCTATATAAAGGCATGGTTATCTGCGTGGCTGGTTGAGTAGGCACATGAAGAATTAAAACAACAAATAGACAAAATGAGAGAAATAATAAAGTGAGGCCAGTCTTCAGTAATCCCACTCTCTTAAGAATATAGGTGAAGTTTCTTAAAGGTATACATCACATTGTACTCATAAACAATTCTTGAGCTAACTTATGAAAACCCATCAAATTCCTCATTATAGTAAAAGCATCTCTAACACTAAGTGCTTGTTTGGTATTCCTTTAAAGTATTTATAAGTTGTAGGTTCAACAAAATGTGTGGATAATAAGTGGATATAAAGTTGTGAATCCTGCAAAATGTATGGATAAAAAGTATGTTTTAAACTTTGCCAACACGCATTAAGTGCTTTCCTCTACTACCACACAAACAAAATTAGAGGCGCTAATGGTCGCAGCATTTTTCTCTAAACAATGTCACTGGGTTTTAATCTTGGTGATGTGGACATCATTTTTCTATTAGGGATTTTTTCATTATTTATGTTTTATTATTGGGCTTGTATTATTGAGTTGGCTCAAGCCCAATACTAATAAGGTTACGTTTTACTATTTATATGGCTTACACATTGTAATTTAGACAGTTGATGATTGAATAAAAATAGTTGTGGTTGTGGCCAAAGTTTCTTCCTTTTCCCCTATTCTTCTTTCCCTTCTTTTGTTGTGTTCTTCTTCTGCCATTCCTGCCTCTAATTTCATCTTCTCTGTTGAGTTATTTCTCATTCTCCATTAATTATTTTATTTTGTCGTGCATCAAATTTGGTATCAGAGCCAAAAGCTTGGGAAGTACTTAAATTACAATCTAGAAATTTTAGTCTTATCTCCCAAAACCCCACCACACCTCTGTTATGTCTATAATTGTAAATCCTTGATCAATTCAAAATCTTGGAACAGCACAAAAGAAAGAATTCGTTGTGGCAGGAAATTTTTATTTTTCTAGTTTTTCTTCCTTAGAAAAAAAAAAAAAAAGTCCTTATCATCAAGAAGTCCTATTGTTACTTACTGCTGTTCATAATTCTTTGTGTTGTTTTTTAACAATTATCCATTTATCAAGATAAGATCTCAACCCCGCGTAACCAATCAAGCGCAGTCAAAACCATCCACCTGGCCTACTCATCTTAACTTCAATTCCTGCTGATCTACATCTAGCAATACAAAACTCCTAGTCCATCTCCAAAACTTACTCAAGTCCTTAAACCTAGTCCTATTTTTAACCCAGTACTCTCAAGCCCACAACCCATTCATTGGACCATATCCATTTAACCCAAATTCCTTCTAGCCCACTTATATTTTTTCTCCCAGCCTACTTATTTCTCAGCCCATTACACAGATACCATCCAATTCATCTCAACACCATCACCCACCGCGTGCACCTCCTTACTCACTGGCAACTGCAAACCTCATACCGCCGAAGACCCATTCATGCAGTGTTAACTATACCTCCAGTGCCAACGCCGGCAATCCCAAATCGTCGACATCACACACGATCCGCATCTCTGCCAGTTACCCATCACTGCCTTCCCGTCGACATCCATCTCTTAGTCGAAAACACCACCCCTTCGAGCTACACACTCGTCTTCTCCATCAGTCCACATTCATCCTTCTGATTCACCGATTAAACAGTCACTTCAGTTTCACCAACACCGCCACCTCACCTCACCTCACCACCTACAATCACCACATCGTCGCACCACCACCTCAACCACAAATGTCTTACCTTATTCAACATCAGCAACAAATCTACCGTGGCACCGATCAAACACTTATTTGTTTTATGTTTAACTGTGTTGACAGGGATTGACCCTAAACAATTGTTCACGGCACTCCACCATCACGACTACCTGTTGTCACTGTCATCGCCTCCTACCGTTACTTCCTTCGGCCTCACCTATAAGAACTTCTTACATTGTTGATTGTCCAGTACATCGTCGGCAACTTCAAGCTCCCGTGGCCACCGCCTTTGCAATTCAACAACAGCGAGTCACTGTCCTCTATTCATCTTTGGTTTATGCTACTGCTTCATTTTAAAATCGCATCATTTAAATTCTGTGTGTTGCTATTACCCTAATAACGTTGGTCTTAAACCCAATTTGATTGAAATCATTAACTAAATTGACTTTTCCATTTTACCACACTTATAAACTGTTTGGATGATTTGATTAGTTATTTTGACCCTTGCTTTATTGTTTTACACATCCACATTATTAGCTTGCCATTTTGGACTTGTGTAATCCCCAAATTTAAAAATCAATAATAATAATAATAATAATAATATATAAAATAATAATATATTAAAATTAATATTTGAAATTGCTATTTTAAATTGTTGCCACTTGTTGTTTATTGATCTCTCCATTGCACTTCATTTAGCTAGTGTTGCATTGTATGCAATTGCGTAGTGGTCGTGTTATCACCTCTAGTTCCAGTACCCTGACAATGGACCCTGCCCAATTTGATGCTATCACTCGACAATTAGCACAACTTGCCACTAACCAACAACAGTTACAGACTCAATTAGTGGTTGTCCAAACTGAGATGACTACTACTCGTGAAGAGAATAGAGACCTAGCTACTAGGCTGAGCACCATTGAGCAAACCCCACATTCAACTGGAGCTGAAAACTATGAAGCGTCTAGTAATAGGCATTATCGTCGTCCACAAGGTGACCGACAACATGTTAGACGTGACCGTAAGGATGGCCATCAAGTTCGTGAACGGGAGCGAGAACATCACCGTCACGATACTCAGTCCCCTCCTCGCTACGAGGAGCATTTCTTTAGAAACATTAAATTGGATGCCCCAACCTTTGATGGTTGCTTAGATCCTAGGGTATTTACTCAATAGCTTAGAGATATGGATCGTTTTTTTGCCTGGTATGGGGTTCCAGAAGACCAGAGAGTTCAATTGCTAGTCTAAAATTAACGGCACCACCCAACTCTTTTGGGAAAGTATTGAGGATCTCCTTGAGAGGCATCGTGCTCCCCCTGTTGGGAGTTGGGATGAAATGAAGCGTCAACTTCAAGAGAAGTACTTACCCCAATCTTATAAGGTAATTTATTGGATCAATAGAATGCTCTAATGCAAGACAATTAACCAGTGAGTATTTTGATGAATTCCGCATGAGATGTCAGGTCGTTAAGGATGAAGCCATGACTTTAAGTAGGTTTAGGCAAGGCCTAAGAGATGATCTTAAACGCAAGCTTGTCCTTCGGGGTGTTACTATTCTTGACCATGCTTATTTTTTCGTCCGAGACTACAAATTAGTTACTCGGACTCCGTATAGAAGTCAAGGTGACAACTGTGCCCCCATCTCTTCAGCACACACCCCTTCCCTGAGTCTATCGTAGGGCCTCTCCCATCTAAGATTCCTCTTGTAGGGGAAAATAAAGATAAAGGTCATGAAGTTCCAAGAACGAACTCCCACTTGCAATACTTTAACTGTAAGGGTTTCGATCACATTTCCTCTAAATGTCCTAGTCGAGCCCTAGTTATGGAGGATCGTGAGGTTATAGTGGATGATCCATCAAAGGACCAAGTTTATGAACGTAAGCTTGAAGAGTTTGAGGACTTGGATGATAATAATGATACCTTCTTAGGTTGTATTCGGACTCTACCTGAGGATCTAGGGTCAGAAACCTTTATACCCGATACGTCTTGACTAAGTGTTGTACGTTGTACCCTTACCTAGCCCAAACATGCCGATGATTGGCATGCCATTTTCCACACTTATATCAAGATCAACAATAACGGTAGTAAAGTTATTGTGGATAGTGGTATTTGCATGAATGCAGTCTCAATGGCTACTGTATCTCGTCTTGGTTGAAATCAGTTCCTCACCCTCAGCCATATAGCGTCTCTTGGGTTGATACTTCTTCAATAGCCGTAAAAGAACGTTGTTTAGTACCTACTATCCAATTTCTAGAATATAAGGATCATATATGGTGTGACGTCATTNTTCTCGAGTATAAAGATCATATATGGTGTGACGTCATTTCAATGGATGTCGATCACGTCATTCTTGGTCGGCTGTGGTTGTTCGATTTAGATGTAACCATTTATGGTCGATCCAATTCATGTTCATTTGTGTTCAAAGGGAAAAAGATCCACCTTAACCTACTATCCCCGAAAACCTGTTGGTTCGCATGATGCAAAGAAAAGTGAGGAACGAAAAGGGTTACATATCATTAACCCTATAGAGTTTGAGCGTACACTTGTGGGCGATTCTGTAATGTTTGCCGTGGTTGTTATGGAGGCTCCATCGACCTCCCGAATAGTACCCCCGACAGAAGCCCAGGTGATCATTCAAGAGTTTCAGGATGTTTTCCCTGAGGATCTACCTGACCAACTACCTCATTTATGGGACATTCAACATGCCATAGATTTCGTCCTGGGAGCATCCCTTCCAAATTTACCTCATTATAGGATGAATCCTATCGAGCATGCTGAACTTCAGAGACAAGTAGATGAACTTCTTCACAAATGATCCATTCGTGAAAGTTTAAGCCCTTGTGCAGTCTCCACTCTATGAACTCCTAAAAAGGATGACTCTTGGAGGATGTGCATAAATAGTTGTGCCATTAATAGGATCACGCTGAAGTATCGCTTTCTCATCCCAAGGCTTGACGATATGTTAGATATGATGGTTGGTGCTACAATATTTTCTAAGCTCGATTTGAAGAGTGGGTATCACCAGATTAGGATTTGCCCAAATGATGAGTGGAAAACCGCTTTTAAAACAAAAGATGGTCTTTATGAGGGCCTAGTTATGCCTTTTGGCCTAACCAACGCCCCAAGCACTTTTATGCGGGCCATGACACAAACTCTCCGTCCTTTCATGGGTAAGTTCCTTGTCATCTACTTTGACGATATTAAAACAAAAGATGGTCTTTATGAGTAGCTAGTTATGCCTTTCGGCCTCACCAACGCCCCGAGCACTTTTATGCGAGCAATGACACAAACTCTTCATCCTTTCATAGGTAAGTTCCTTGTCGTCTATTTTGATGACATTCTCGTCTATAGTACAATGAAGGAACAACACCGAGATCATCTCAAGCGGGTTTGTTCTGCCCTTCGGGCAACAAAATTGTATGCTAACGTCAAGAAATATTATCTCCTCACCGATAGCGTTGTTTTCCTCGGATTCATTGTATTATCTACGGGGATATCTGTTGACCCTGTCAAGATTCAAGCAATTGTTGATTGACCTGAACCTAAGACTATCTATGACGTCTGGAGTTTTCATGGCTTAGCCACCATTTACCGTCGCTTCATCAAGGGGTTTAGCACAATCATAGCTCCCATTACGGAGTGCATAAAGAAATGAGAGTTTTATTGGACACAAGAAGCGACTAAGGCTTTTAAGTTAGTCAAGAAGTGAATGACGGAAGCTTCTGTCATGCGCCTTCCCGACTTCTCCAAAGTTTTTGAGGTCGAGTGTAATGCCTCCGGGCTAGGGATAGGTGGAGTCCTTAGTCAGGAACGCTACCCTGTAGCTTAGTTCAGTGAAAAGTTAAATGATGCCAAATAACGATACTCGACTTATGATAAGGAATTGTATGCAGTTGTACAAGCGTTGCGCTATTGGCACCATTATTTATTGCCCCAAGAGTTTGTTCTTTATTCGGACCATGGGCCCTCCGTTATCTCAACTCCTAGAAAAAGTTAAATTCTAGACATGGTCACTGGATTGAGCATTTGGAGACCTATTCTTTTGTTTTGAAACATAAGAAGGGTGTTGAGAACCAAGCGGCTGATGCATTAAGTCGTCATATCTCCCTTCTTTCGATCATGAACGTTAAGGTCATAGGTTTTGAAAGGCTTAAGGAAGAGTATGAAACATGCCCCGATTTTAAGTATATCTTTCTTGATTTGCAAAATGGACGATTGGATACTGCGGATAGTTTTTGCATCGAGGGTTACCTATTTAGAGCCAATAAATTGTGCATCCCTCGCACGTCAGTGCGGTACTTCATAGTGTGGGAATTCATGCAAGCGACCTAGCCGGTCACTTTGGGTGAGATAAGATCATAGAGGAGATTGAACGTCAATTCTATTGGCCTAGTTTGAAAAAAAAAATGTGGCGAAGATAGTTAGTACATGTAACACCTGTCAGTTGGCCAAACAGAGGAAGCAAAACACTGGTTTATACACACCTCTGCCCGTGCCTGATTGCCATTGGCAAGATGTGAGTATGGATTTTGTATTAGGCCTTCCACGTACCCCGAAGAAACATGACTCTATCTTTTATACACACCTCTTCCCGTTCCTGATTGCCTTGACAAGATGTGAGTATGGATTTTGTGCTAGGACTTCCACGTAACCCGAAGAAGCATGATTCTATTTTTGTGGTAGTGGATCATTTCTCGAAAATGGCTCATTTTATCACTTGTAGCAAAACCTCAGATGCATCCAAAGTCGCCACGTTGTACTTTAATGAAATTGTTAAATTGTATTGTCTTCCTAAAACCATTGTGTCAGATAAGGATGTTCGTTTCACTAGTCACTTTTGGAGAACGTTGTGGCATAAGGTTGGTACTAAATTGAAATTTTCTACTGCATATCACCCTCAGACGATCTGACTGAAGTGGTTAACCGTAGTCTTAGTAATTTATTAAGATATCTGGTCCAAGAAAATCTTAGAAATTGGAATTTGATTCT
>CAIGRN010170697.1:0-15421 GCA_903798345.1 Fraxinus anomala | reverse complement strand
GCATAGCTCGAGTCGAACTCCATTTTATACATAAGCCGCCTGAAAATGCAATCACTTTAGTTAAACTGGATGTCATATTGCAAATGGAATAATGCCCTAGCAGATATTTCAGTACTTTCGGCAGATTACAGAGGAAACTTTGAGACAAAAACTAAGTTTAATCAAGTTTAATAAAATTATATACTCAAATCCCACTTTGCATGAAATCTAATGATCCCTCTCAAGTGGCATAGCAGATGAATTCAGGAGTCCAAAAGGAGCAATGGCCTAGCAATAATATACATCTTACAGAGGTTGTGTAGTAAGTTGCAAATAAAACAGCAGACGAATATCACTTTTTTAAGAGTTTTTGTAATATGCAAAATACAAAGATAGACTTATCTCATTTTATGTTTATTCACTGCTCATGTTTAGTTTAAACACCAAATTTTGACCAATCTTGAAGCACTGAGCATAAACCATTTGATGTAAATTTTACCTTTCGGTATTCAGTGTCTTGAAAAGTACACGCTTTACTCCTTTGGAAATGCTTAAACTCTGCATAACTTCAGCTAAAAGAAGCAAGGAAGCATAAATTTGTTAGATGCTCAAAAAAAATGATTCAGCAATCCGTGAAAGTCACACTTTCAAGCTGTTTCTAACCAAATTTTCAGATTAGTGATTAAAGCCAAAAACATAATGAAGATCAATGCTATTATGTGAGTTTCGTGCAATTATAATGTGAATTTCCATACTCAAAATGGACCAAAGTTAAATTAAAATGTGATTACATTTCCAACTTAGACATTCTAAGATGTAGAGGAGCATCTTTAAGCTGCAGAGGATTCAACTGCTCATTAATGCTGTGACAGGGGCCAAGCTCAATTCCAAAACCACAGATAGGGTGCAATATCTTGCCACGTGTCACAATTCCTGTAACCGGGAGGAATACTCCGAACGTAGCAAGGAAAAAATTAATTTTGAGAATGGGCTCCTATATCTACAAGTCATATTACAGACGCCAGTTTTTGTTGCATAAATACCTAGTGTTGGTTACTAATAGCTGATCAAATTCAATACAGTGTTAAAAATATGTATGCTCATTTACATACTTCCTATCTTTTTCTCTCATCCCGTCATGCATGCACTAACAATTACTATTGTAGCGACATTCAAAATATCTGTTAATTATTTTTCCTATGAAAATTGCGTTTCTTTAGATTGCAAGCATTCAATTATTATATTTTGCTGTTCAACAATGATTAGAAATTCTTGAATTTCGTATTTAAACCTTTCTGAATCGACAAAGGAAGAACAAGTAAAAAAATACCAGTTATGTTCTTGTCCTTTGGAACCTCCACCACCAACACTGGACCTGTACTACGTAAAAAAACTTCATGAATAAACAGAGATGTATTCATGAATTATGCAAATTCCTTTGATCTTCAACTAGACAACAACTCTAGAAATTCCATGATTCAGTGAAACCATTACCGTTGAGAATGGTGAGATCTAAGGATTCGACATCAGTGAAGGCTTTGACGTGAGTCCCGCAATCCGTACTCAAAATAAAATTGCGGGTATTGAACCTGTTGCCACCTAAACCAATAATAGTGATAGTCCTCATGAACGCTCCCAGACCTATAGGCGAATCATATTTGGGCAAGCCAGGAACATACTCGTGAGAGATGTCAATGAACTTGGCGTTAACTAAAACGTCGGAGAACGCCAGAAACATAAACCACGTCACGGCGGCGAGGGAGCAAGAATTTCTCCTCATTTTCCTGGTGTCGGAGAGTTGTCGGTGATTCCACCAACGAAAATTGCAAATGAAAGGAAAGGAAAAGACACTGGGGAAAATGAGGAATTGGAGAGTGGGGGAAAACAGGATGGAAAATGGAGGAAAAAGGAGCAGTGGAGGACGAGGTCTATTCCGGTAAAGCCGGAGCTCTAGGACTCGTGGTACACTCCTCCGGAGTCCGGGAAAGATGCTATGCCGTATATTTTCCCGGGAAAGAAAACAACAAAGGAAGTGGAAAACTAATTTTTTTTTAATTTTTTCCCCCTTCTTTTACCGTAGTTTAATTTACAACCCAATAAATACGGAAATTTACAGTTTGGGTCCTCAGCCTTTGAACCATGTGATGTTGGGGTTCAAATATATGGATTTTGCTACATGCACATAAATATTTGAATAATGTTATCTAACATCAGTCAAAGTGGACACTTTTGATAGATTCAATTAAATGAATCATATATAACAATATATTTAAGTGAATCTATTATTCAATATCATGTAATTATTACTTAAATTGGTGCTTGTCACAAGTGGTGATAAATAACATCGTTCTAAAATTTTACATAAGAAATTACACAATGTCACATGACATTCTACTATTTGCAAGTTTATAAAACAATCAACTCTTTCTTTCAATATTTTCCATCTATGCCATTTTATATAATCTTTTATGTACAATTTTTATGTAGAAATAGTATAATTCCAAACCTATTATTCACTGTACATCAAGTCTGTAACTTAATAAACCCCTGTTTGACAGCCTTTAAATTAAAAATATTTAATTATCACACTCATCGTCAATCATATATTCACAAAATAAAATATTTTAACTGTAAATCCAAAAAAAAAAAAAATCTACTTTTTAAATACACATTTTTCTAAAAATTGCCATTGAAAGCATCATTTTTTTTTTCAATTTAAAGGCCATCAAACAATGGGTAAAAAGGTCCGACTAGTATCCTTTTTCGATGCAAAAATTAATGTAGCTAATTAACATTTCGATAATAAATTTGTAATGCTATATAAATAAAGCGTCGATAGAGATTAACTTGCTAGCATGATTGAAACATCGATATTTTACTGACTTAAATATATAAAATTAAACAATACTTTTGTGAATCTTAATGATCCTTTTCTGTATTTAATAGATAGAAAATGTTGAAATTTGTGTCTATAATATCATTGCAAGTTGTCTTGCAAACTGATGATTTTTTCGTATATGAAATTGTAAATATGGTAATTTTATACTTCACAATACTAGATTACAATGGGAAAATGGCTGGTTCCAAAAATTGTGGAAGGCGGACAATTTTGATGTGTAATGAGATGATGATATGTGACATAACTATAAATTTGTCCAAGCATGATGTACGGTTACGTGTCCATGTACATTTACTTATTTTCTCTCTCTTTTTTTTTATCGTTTATATTTAATTTAATTTAGTTTGAATTAGTTTATTGAAAAAGTCGTTAGCGGCTGTGTTTATCACGTCTTCTCGTGTTATTTATTTATAGGGATATTGCTTTTCATTTTTGCCTATTTAAGATCAGTAAACAAAATGCATCGATCATATCGAAATTCAAGAAAAGTTCTCAAGTGTAAATTTAATTTTTGTGGTTAAAGCTCTCTCCGATGAGCTCATTATTTGTCGGTATCTCAAAAACTCCAAAAATAGGTAGGAAAAAGTAGGTGAATGTACTAGAATATTTGTTCTTTTCCAACCGCAAGACAAAAGTCACAAATATTTGCATTATGCATTAGTTCTTCAAGATAAAAAAAATAAAAAATGCAAGAGTATTGAATTTATTTGTTTCTCGTAATTTAAAGTGTTGAAATTATAAGAAGTTATCTTTATAATATTGTAATTAAAGAGATGATTGCAGTACATGCATGAAAAAAAATGTCCTATTCAAATATATATGAAAAATGATTTGTGTAAAATAATAAATTTCATAGCGGTAATTGAACTTTTAGCAAAATATGAACTAGATTATTAAACTTTAATCTGTTTCAACTAAGTTATTCAACTTCAATTTAGCTTCAACTGAATCACTAAAATTTAATTTAGTTTCAAATTTCATCATTTTATCACACGCCATCTCCCAAATTGATAGGTAACAAATGTGACGAATTAAATTTTTTAAAACTAAACCGAAGTTTATTGACCCAATTGAGATTTGATGAGAGTAATAATATTTCTAAATCAAATTTCAACCAGATTGACAATAAGAAGACTTACAAGTGTAAAGTATTCAAAGAACAAATTGACATTTGTAAATGTTTGTTCATTCCGTAGAACTACCCCATTAGGATACGTAGCATTATTGCCCTTTTCACTTTATCATTTTCATGAACGACATCATTTCTACCATAAACATTGATAGCTAGTTATGTAACAAGTTGTATTAAATAAGAAAAAGAAAATTGGTTGCCAGTAAAAGTTGAAAAAGGTAATCCATCTTGACATTCTGAAGGCTAACTCTGAAAGCAATCACGGTAAATTCACTTCAGGAATCAATACAATAAGACCTTTTCATTTTTTTACTCTATCAATATGCCTCTGTAGTCTCCCGCGAAGGTGTATTAAAGGCAGTAGCTTTACCCGGACTGCAATTTCTAACGTGAGAAAGTAATAGAATAGCGTAAGGTCCAACATTTTTCATCTAAAGTGTAATCAATGAACAAATATGAAGAATCTACAATAATGCCAAACGATACTTTGTACAGTCCATTTTCAAATACAAATAAATGACAAGGTGACATTTCTACAATTAGATAAACGATGAGGTCCCATTTTGAGAACCAGATATACGAAATGGTGTAATTTGATTGGTAAATTCAATCTTTATTATACTAGCACCAATAGGAAATAAGCATATGCTTAATACATAAGTTAAATATAAAGAACTAAAGCAAGTGAAAGAGAATTATTTGAAAGTAATAAGGAACTGTCGACATTGTAATTTATGGCCGTGTGATAACTTTAGAGACAAGTCATGGGTCGAACCTTTTAATAGCTAAATTGTCTATAGCATAATGTAAAATTTGATTCAAAAGTTTCTTTCTTTTTTACTTCATAATTGGATTGGCATTAAAAGACTTAACGACTTAACTTTGGTGAATTTTAGGGAGATAAAAATTATCTTTTGTGAAAGATGAACTATTGCAGTGGTTCTCCTTTTTAAATTCATTGAATACATCACTACCCTTGCACAACAAACCCATCAAAGGTTTGACAAATATACAAATACAATCTCAGCCTCATCGGTTATAAACCCCTATATTGTTGTGCTATAATCCATTGTGGAAGATGTAGATTATTTTATGCGATGTTTGGGTTGAATGTCAATAGTCCAACTAAATAAAATAAGTCCATTCTGACATCTTCGATATGTAGAACTGTACAGTATACTGGACATTTTATTTTACTACTTATTATTCAATGCTGTACAATCCATCTTACTAGACAAGCACAAGTAGATGCTGTCGCAAATACAAGAAGCCAAAATCATAGATGAAAGAATAAAATGCTATCATAAATCTGAAAATACATTAAATATATGGCTCCAACATAACATGGAAACTAAACATAAATGGACAATGACATAAATTTTTACAACTTGATATACATCTACATACTCAAAAGTTTGCAATGGAAGATTAGGAAGCAGCGTGTACTTCTGAATGAATGCAACGGAAATCCTAAAAATGCTTTAAAAAAATTAACCAAATCACCCAATAATTAATATGTTGAAAATTCACATTTTCATTGATACCCAAAGAGCGAGAGAGAAAAAAAGCTACACATGATACAATAACAAAAAATTTACATGTCGAAACTTCTACATTTTCTACAAAAAAATTACTCAAAATCTTAGTAATAGCGTTCAAAATGGGAGAATAATTACAGACTAACTCGATTAGACGAAGAAGATATGGAAGACTAGGAGGTGACAATGAAAGATTTTGGGACGATGGTGTTCGAAATGGGAAGAAATGATGTAGCGTTTGAGAAATAAGAGAATGATTTGGGGTTAGAAGGGTTTCAATCGATTTGGAAAGGCAAAAATGGAAATTTCATGTTGTAATTTAAGTAGTTTACTGATTGTGAATTGAAATATTAATTTTAGAAGTATCAAATGCTAAAATTGCAAACTATATTATAAAAGAGGCTATTTGACCCAATTTCTACTTAGTCACTGTTTGACCCCCATTAAATTAAAATTTATTTATCTTTATTCTTATCAACCACACATTTTTCATTAAAATAATATTAAACGTAAACTTAATAACTTTTCATTTTTTTTTTCAACCACACATTCTCCATCAATCTACTATTTCAAAAAATATTTTTCCAAAATAATGTGGTTCAAACGCTCCCCAAATTAAATTTATTAAAATTCAAATTTTAATTTCATTAAAATGTGAAATAATGGAGTCCAAACAAGGCTTAATTTTTAAATTCTTTAAAAAATCGAAAATATATATCAAAAACCTTTAAGTATAATTTATTATTTGGATAATTGGCACAATATTCCCTAATACTTACTTATTTTGTACTATACTCTAATATTTCATTTTGGCGTTGTACCCTCTTAAATAATCTAAACTTTGTATATTACAATATTTTTGTCATTTTTCTTCATAAAATCTTATAAAATTATGAATTTACCATCCTATTTAAATACATAAAAAAGAAAAAAAATATAATTTAAAGAATTAACTAACATAATTTTTAAGTGCAAATGAATCCCACTTTAAAAAATTAAAAATTTTAAAAATATTTAAAAAAAAATATTTCTCCTCTGAATCCCAACACCGTCACCTGCCTCTTCCTACCATTCTCCACATATGCTAAAATTGTCATCTTCGATTTTTGTTTCAACACAATCTTGCCATCTTTTTGTTTCAACACAATGAGACACAGTATTGTCACCACTTTAAACTCGTGTAAGGACTGAAAAACTATATAGTGCACATATTTCGCAAGACTCTCATTCTCTACTCATTTTAATATCTAAATACAAGAAGAAAATTTTAAAAAATTCAAAATGTTCAAATTTTTATAGGTCTTATTTATAGTGATTTGGGTATCTATCAATTGTTCATAGAAGAAAAGAAGAATGAGGAACAAAAGAGGCAAACTTACACTATTCACATGATGAAATTTGAAATGCCAACAAGTTTTGAAGACCACTCTTACTGACATGACTCGTCACTCAAATCAATGTCTAAATTTGCTGAGATGCTTTATACTTGAATAATACTATCCAGCACCAACTGTGCTATAAGCCAGCCTAGGTGGTGTAATGTGATAAACTTAATAAAATGTGCAATTAAGTGGGTTATTTAATTGTATCTTTCATTTAATGTTAAATTAGTGTCACCTAAACTAGTATTTTAACATTAGTGGTGTTAAATAGTATTACTTTTTATACTTGCATCAATGTGATCGACGGATTTTCAACTAGACTCCCTGCAAAAGAAGCGAGAATCCTTGAGAATAAATGATAAGTGTAGTTTCTACACTTATTCGAGGCCCTAAATAATGATATTTTATTGTACTTTCAATAAAATTCTATCTAATTTATGCTAAATTATATCTTTGTATGTAAAATTTTGTGTTTGATGAAGAATTGGAGAAAAGAAGTGAAAAATGACAAGATCCAAAATTTAGGGACTAGAATGTAAATACTCAAAAGTTGTGCCGAAACTCACGATGAAGATTCGAGAATATTAGAGATCAAATGAATGCAACAAGAAGTCAAAAGGAGTGAAATATGATCAAAATATTTTCACAAATCAATTTTCAACCGCACAAGGATGTTCCAGATTTTTAATTGGCAATTGAGACCCATATTTAGCCTAGTAAAAGTTCGAATTGAAAATGAGCTATTTCTAGCAAAATTGTAGCCCTTTGAGTTACCTTTCCAATGCATTTTAAATCGCCTTAATCGATATCGAGAGAAAACGTTATGATAAAATATTGAAACAGATGCAGAAGAATTTCAGCAAGACAGCGCCTGGGCACTGCCTGGACAAGAATCGCAGCGCCTAGGCGCTGCATCCTAGCGCCTAAGAGCCACGCCGCACAACTTATGGTTTTACTGATTTGGGCTACTATAAGCCCAGAAAATGACTCCAAATTGGTTAAGAACGTATAGAGAAGTATAAATAGACTTAAAGATGCACTAATAAAGGGGGAAAACATTGAAAAAAGAGAATTATAACGAGAGATCGAAGAACAAAATCCAAAGAAGAGATTTATCATAGGATTTAAGTTTAAAGCGAAGATTGGAAGCAGAAGAAGACCTTAGTGCAAGAGTTGATTCTTTTCTATATCTTTATCCAATTAATCCGTTGATATATTCAAAGATATTTATTTATTTTTTCTTTTACGTAACTAAACTCTAGATTAGGGCAAACAATGCAGTTTCTTGTGATCCTTGATTCTTTCATTCAAATATTTCTGTAGTTTATTCTTTTATGTGTTAATTTTGTTATGAGTGTAATGCTTTGAATTATCTAATCACTAATTTAATGATTACTTGAGTTTTTTACGAATCGAGAAGTAAGTTTGAGGTTTAGACCATATAATAAAATCCAGTAAATTAGTATAACGTGTAGAGATACATATACTGAATATTGCGATCATACATGAATTCTTGGAACTACTATTTCGTTTAACTAAGGTAGATTCACATAGAGATTTGGGATTGAAATAGTTGAATATATGCTCAATGAGAACTCGAGATAGATAAATTGCATACCTTATTGCGATCATACATGAATTCTTAAAACTAATATTTCATTTAACTAAGGTAGATTCACATAGAGATATGAGATTGAAATAGACTCAATGAGAACTCGAGAAGGGATACCATAGAAGAATTCGATCTAACATTACATTAGACTCTTGAATCTTTAATTAAGAATAAAGGAGATCAATAGATGAAATTATTTTGCCCTAATATTCATCATGTATTTGAATCTTTCTATCAATCGTTGTTTGCAATCTTTTTATACTTTCCCTTAGTTTAAGGTAGTTAGTTCGCAAGAAAAATATTCACAACTCTTACCATTCTTTATTTGTCTTTTTATCAAATAGGAGTTTAGAAAAGTAGATTAAATCTAAAATATAGTCCTCATGTAAACGATAATCCGGACTCTAAGATCCACTATATTATTTGTTACGATATCGTACACTTGCGATATAAAAAAAAGTAACAAGAAACTCGAGATCCTGTCTATTTTGTCGGAGCTCAAGTATGAGCTTCACACGACTTGAACTCCCTCATTTCTAGGTCTAGACCATAATGTTAACTTTTTCCCCGTGTCTGACTAAGTGAGCGAGGTCGTTGTTGGAGTTTTGGAAATTGGTGTATGGCCAGAGAGCAAGAGCTTTGATGGTACTGGATTTGGATCCATTCCAAATCCATGGAAAGGTGAATGTGAATCTGTGAAAAATTTCATCGTTTCCAACTATTGTAGAAAATTAATTAGAGCTAGTTTTTTGCAATAGCCTATGAGGCGATGCTCGACCCAATTGAGATAACCAAAGAATTCAAATCACTACGTGATGATGACGTTCATGGCACCCACACATCCTCCATGGTGGCAAAATAAATTATTTTCGGTGCAAGCCTCTTGTCTACTCCGTAGGGACGACATGTGGGATGGCCATACGAGCAAGGGTCGTCATCTACAATGTTTGTCTGGTTGCGTTTAAAATAGAAAGACGATAAAATTATGTAGAAATAAAAATTAACGACGACTATTTTAGCATATGTTTAGAGATTGGAAGGGAGAGGTAGGTGGTGGTGGTAGGACTTGGAGGAGAGAAATATTTTTAAAACTTTTATTTTTAATTATTTAAGTGGAAATCGTTTGTACTTATTTTGAAAAAAAAGGGACCATGATCGCAATTATGTTTTTATTATTTTATTTTATTTAAATAGGTGTAAATTCGATATTTACAAAGTTTTATGGAGAAAAAGGACGAAAATGTTGTAATCTGCAAAGTTTAGTTGATTTATGAGTCTATTGCGCCAAAATGAAAGGTTAGAGGTATATTACACAAAACATATGGGAGTATTACACCAATTACCCTTTATTACCTTTTATTTTAGATTAATAATCAATAGATTATCACATATATAATTGATTCTTTAATTATTATTATTATTATTATTATTATTATTATTATTATTATTATTATTATTATTATTATTGATAGTTTTCTAGTTAAAATTCGAAACTCAAAACCATAAGCTCTCACATTAAGCCCATGTTTGAGTCACATTTTTTAAATTCATTTTTCGAAAAACTTATTTTAAACCATACATCCTCTCATTAAAATAATTTTACATGTAAACCCTAAATTTCTTCTTACTTTTTAATCGTGTGGATTCTACAAATAATAATTCTTTACAAGATCTATTCATAAAAAATGGGCCTCAAACATCGACTAAAGATTATTCAGTACATAGTGGAAAGCTGCGAAAACATAAAACCATTTAGGATTAATGGATTCCTTATCCTACATCGTTAGATTATACAGTCCATTTCATCAAGATGTGGTTCGGGTTTGTGATTCATCAGATGAGGTATATGGGTTATGCATAAGATTTATGATTTTTTACTTTTGATTGATAAGGTAGTACTTATATGGAACCATCTTAGTCTATATTGTAGAGAAGATAAGCATATATGACATTATAATAGTAATGGAGTGTATACGGTGCATATAGCCTATAATTTGTTATTGACTGAAAAACTTAATATAGGGAGTTCGAATAGGCTGCTAGAAATTTATTTGGAAAGTCTCAGTATCGCCCAAAATTAAAATATTTATTTGGAGAGTCTTTTATGGTTCCTTACCTACACACTCTAACGAGGCTCAACGTAAAAGTTGTACGGAATGGGAAGTGTAGCCAATGTGGTCGAGTTGAGTCCATGATACATGCCTTGTTTTATGTAGTGCAGTGAAAGGGGACTGGAAAAAGATGAATTGGTGGCATGCAGTAAAGCCTTACCTTAGAGTGGATAATATCAGAGATGTTCTTATTGGTCTATCCCAACAATGCACGTATTCAAGCTTTGATCAAAATGGCTATCCGACTTGGGTTATTTGGAGTGAGAGGAACACGATTGTGGGAAACAACATAATCATTTGTAGTTTGGGAGAAATTGTGAAGAACTTACAATTGGATTTTGTGACCCAAATTAGGTTGGAATTTTTGGGAATATATTTTTCCTTATTTGCACGTATTTGAAAAAATATTATTTCCTTTATTTCATGTGTTTTATTGAAAAAATATTTTTTCCTTTATTTCAAGTGATTTGTTTTTATCTTGTTTCCATCTTGAGTTTCATCTTCACTATAAATAGTAGACTCTTCATTCAGTTTTTGAGAGCATAAATTGTTGAAATTATATTTTCTCTCAATTGGTTGTTTAATAAAATATCGATTCCTCTACAAATTTTTTTCTTTTCTTTACTTTAAATCTCTTTCGATTTTCACAACACGTGGGTTCAAAGGGTTCCAACACTTACTAGTAGCACGTGAGAAAAGAGGTTGCATGGTGAGTTGGGATGTGTAGAAATTGTTCTGAGGCAATGAAAGTGGGTGGCTCCGAGTACAAGTGAATTTAAACCCAATATAGATATGGCACTTTGACAGGAGAGTAGACTGGATGAGAGTGGGATAATAGTTAGGAGTTAGTGTGGTTCTGTATAGGCAGCTCAATTTAAACGTCTTATAGGATCTTTTGATGTCAAGGATGTTGAGTTAATATTTCTTTGCGAAGGCCTTCTTTAGCTTAGTAAATGAGTATCTGGATATTTGTCGTTGAAATGGACTCTTTTAATGTGTATAGAGTCTCAAAAATTATTATCATCTCATACTGAATGTGACTATTAATTTTTATGGTAATAGTAGAAAACCATCCTAAAAACTTAACCATGTGCGATATACACCCTACCTATTGGAAATCACAGAAAAAAGTTCTTGTTTGAAATCTTTTGTTCGAAATACCCCCTCTACTATCAAGATCCATCAGCTGTGCCGTTAAACCCCATTAAATAATGCGGAAATAGATAACATAGAAATGGCAAAATCTTCATCTAGTATTTCCCTCTTTAATAAAACACAGAAAACCATTAGGGGGTTTTGCGCAAGACGAACAAACACGAAGTTTAGAAATCCGGTTGATGACCCTCATTTCAAGACCCGATCCTCCTTTACCCTCGATATTGAAGGTTTCTTTTAGCACATCTTGTGGTCCAATACTGCCATTCTTCAGCAACAGTGTAACAATAAGTCGTAGAAGCATGTTTTTGTTTTTCAAAATGTGTGCGCGAAATTTTGGAATGGAGTATGGAAATTAGTTTTTTTTTTATGTTTATAGTTTCATTCCGATTATCAAGAAAGGAGGCTCTAAAACTCAGAGGTTTTGAATATGCTTTTGTGCATGATAAGTTTTCTTGTTTTGAGGGTTTAAAAAATGAAGTTTTTTTTGTTCAATTTTTTTACGTGTTATTATTGGAATTGTATTGTAAAACATGTGTGCATGTTGTTTGTTAGGGATCTTGAACTACTTTTTGTATTAACCTTATTGTGATTTTCTTCTAGTCGGATACACAGACTACTTCACAAGGGCTATATATAGTAGGGATGTGTTCTTTGATAAGCTGAATAATGTGAAGTACAAACACAGTATGGTGATGTTTGTGGACTATGTGAAGGCTGATTATTTAAATAGGGATTGATTCGAGGCTTTTACGTATATTTGTGGAGATTGTGGGCCTCTGGAATTTTACTTCGGGCTGCAGAAAGGCAATTCGAATAGTGCTTTGAGGAGGTTGCATAGTGAATCAAATGTAAGGAAGATGTTTAAGGACTTAAATAACATAGGTTGCTTGAGATTTATGTTGTTTTGCCTAGTGAAACACATGCATTACCACAAGAACCAATACCTAAGTCCCAAAGAGTGGTGCCCATAACGAAGGTGGTGAAAGTACTACAGGAGTTTGCTACATCCCGATGCTTGATATAGATGAATGTGGTTTGGGTGAGGTGAACATTGGTGACTGTTTGCCTGAAAATGTGGAAGAGGCGTGGTCACAATTAGACGAAATACTTATGTATGAAGGTGGAGTTAGTACTTCACAACCAGAGCATGTTGAAGAGAATCTGGATATGGGTCATGAATGACATAGTGACGATGATAGAATGGAAGATGAAGTTGAAGGTTTCATAGAGATCGATTACAAGGTTGAGGATGAACCTAAAGCTAATGAAGAGGCTAAAGAGAAAGTTAAACTTGGTTTTGGTTTTGGATTGTACAATGACTATGGAGAGTCAGATGAATTACAATGTTTAGATAACAAAGAAGATGAAAGAACAACATCCAAAAATAGGGAACGCACCAATAAATTCAATCCCTAGACTGACATGTAGTAACCAAATTTCAGAAAAGGTAAGCAAATACCTCTTGAAGATGACAATATGTTTGAATAACTTCAGTGCACAGTACAAGAGACTTGCATTGAAGAATTTACTTTGGGCTACAGCAAGAGTTATGATTGAAGTTGCATGGGCAACACAGATGAATAAGATTTTTGATATGGACACTGCTGTATACATTTGGTTATAGTAGAAACCGATAGGGCATTGGAGTAAATCGAATTTTAAAATGGGGAATAACTGTGTTATGCTTCTGATTTTATTGGAATCCTTCATCAGCGCCATTTAGAGTGCACAGGAGAAGCTCATTTTGCCAATGTTTGTAGAAATTCAGATGTACTTGATGTGATGAATCGTGGTAAGGATGGAGGTATGCAACAAATGGAGGAAAGATGTTGATCCCAGAATAGTGTTCAGAAATATACAACTCTTTCAAAATTTGAATACAGTGATTACTTAGGAAACCAAAAGTTCCAAATACAGTACCATGAAAACCAACCTCTACAAGCAGTTGACCTGACTGCTAGGACATGTTCATGTAGGTTGTGGCACTTAACATGTATACTATGCAGCCATGTCATTGCTACTATCATGGGGCATGCATAATGTTACAGACTACATTGACGATGTATATAAGAAGAAAGAGTACATTCGAACATGTACACCAACAATATCCCAAGCGACAAGCCCAAATACATGGTTGAATCCAGGACTCAATCCCTTAACACATCCTATATACACTAAGAAGGCTGAGAGACCAAAGAAAAAGTGAAGAAATGAGGCAAATGAAACACCGACACCATCTAACACCATGGCATCTACTGCTAAACCTTCATTAAAGAAATGAATATTGATGAGATGTTCTCTATGCGGTGCTTCTGGGTACAACAAGAGAAAGTGCAAAGGATGGAGACCACCTTCTGTAAACTAAAATCGAGTTTTTGGCTCATCATTTTGTCCTGTTAATCTACTACTTTTGGTGGTTGTAATGCTTTTGGTTCTTAATGGTTCATAATGTGAACGCTTGCCATTGTCGTCTATTAATATTTGCTTTGTTAATGTTTTGTTTTGGTAGTTTTATTGTGTTTACTACTATTGTTTTATTTTATTTGTATGGATTGAACAGGTTCAGTAGAATAGGGTTTTAATTCATAACCTTCATCATTTCAGGGTGAATTTGTGCAAACACACATAAATGTAGGGTTTAAATGCCTTATGTTTACTATAATACGAGGTTGTATATCACTAACACCCATTCAATACAAAAATCTACGAGAAGGTTGAACTTTATTTTTCGTCAAAAATCCACATCACTACCCACACAGAAACCCAAAAACCCAAGACTTAAATCTAAAATCACCGTTTTGCCTCCATTTTGTTTTGAGTGCAGTTTTAACATATGTTGTTTGAGTGCATTTTTGGATCTCAACAGCCCAAGAATGATCTCCACAAATTTACTGCATATAGGTGAGTCAAATTATGAGAAGTATCCACAACCTTCAATTTGCAGTAAAAAATTAGAGCTTCTGCATACTCAGTAAAAAAATTGAAATTGTGTTTGGGTTTACAATACCAGCGTGCACGTGAAGAGACTTCTTCTCAAATTTGCTGCCATCCTCGAAGTCTTCTGCTGAATCTTCATTCCACACATGAACCCTTTCTGCGATTTCTAATAAGTATGTGGTATATCATACATGATCAAGTTTGTAGGGGTTTTTTTGCTATTAAGCCTTTGATGTTTCCACATTGTTAGAAAACACGGATTGTGGCTCTCAGCATTGCTTCTAAAAAGGGAAATCAAAGAATCCATGAACTTACGTCTTTTGCTTTTATATTGTAGATTTAGAACATAGTCTAATTGTATGCCAATTATATTATCCACTATTTGTACAATTTATTATTGTGGTTTATTTAAAAAAAATAGATATTAATTTTTCTTAACAAGATTAGGTCTTGTTTAGTTTGCATTTCATTTTTTGTTTTGTTTTGAGGTCTATTTTAAGATTGCAAAAATGCGTTTGATTTGTCATTTTAAAAACATATTTCTTAAAATAGTAAATTGAAAAACATGTATGGTTTGGAAGTATTAGAAAATTTTTATAAGATTTTGTTCACTGAATTTGATTATTCAATAAAATAAAACAATTTTATTTAATATATTATCAAGGAATATATA
>CAIGRN010170687.1:0-16177 GCA_903798345.1 Fraxinus anomala | reverse complement strand
ACCCCCTATAATAGATTAGGAAAAATAACCTAAGTGCCATGAGTAGACGTTAAAAAACCGAGGAATCATACTAAACTTTTCCTATTTTCTAGCTATTTTACAATGGAAATAAAGATTACAACGGAAAGGAAATTACAACTCAAACTAATATAATATTTACAATGTGCGATCGAAATTGGACAAACTACGGTTGCGATGGGGTCAAGGGACTTAAGCAAAGCTGCGGTTCTTGACACAAGGGGTGGCATGGACCCCAGCTTTTGGGCAATTTTAATTTTTTTTTTTTGGAGAAGAAATGGAGATTTAAGATGATGTGGGATCCGCCTACATTTGTTCAATATTGTATAATGTAACACCACCTATCATTTGAAATGTTGGCTTCATTGAAAATCCTTTAAAAATCAAGGTCACTAGGTGTATATTCTCTTACATTCCTTTAATCTTTTTTCGATCCAAGAAAGATTCTGCTAGATGCTAGAACTTACAAATCTGTAAATCATACCTTCCGTTCTTGAAAAGACCACTTTCATCAGCTACCCATTTATAAAAAGAAAAATGTATTCATTTGCTCTACATAATTCATGTCGCCGCCTTTGTAGTTCAAACTCAAGACCGCTCTATTATATATTCACCAAAAAATTAATCTGTCATGGTTCAATGACTAAACAAGGAAAAAGAAATAAAAGAAGTCGGTCAACTTAAGTTATTTGGCCTTCGAAAATTGAAAGTCCTAATAGTAGGTAGACGACAGTAATTTATAATTCTAAATTTTAATTTTCTTTTATCAAATTTCAAATTGATAGGCAAAAATGGGTTTGATTGCATTTATAGTTTGTTTTCATTGTGTGACAATGATTTGAAATGGGTTTGGAATGATTTGCATTTTTCACAATTTTTTTACAAGTTTGATTGTGTCCCTAACTAAAAATGTCTGCGTTTGTATTACCAGTTAAAGTATGAAATGAATCTTCAGATTTATATTGGTAAGGTTGACAAAAAAGAGACTTTTGAGACTTAAGTTTGATTCCCCTCAAAACGTTCTCTTGGAATATATCATTACCATTACTGCAATTTTTGGATCAAATGACAACGAAAAATATTTACTTAATCGATTTCTTTGGGTTCGAAAATTGCAATAAGCAGAAACGGAAATCAAATCACTGTCTAAAGCACACAAGTTCTTTAAATGGACACGTTATTATATCTGCTAATCTCACAAATATAATGGAAAATATAAAATATAACTTTCCATATTTGTCCCCCTAAAATCTAAACTAAAATGGAGATTTTAGGGGTTAAGTTGGACCTTTCAATATCACTTCAACATAATGATACAATGAGCTATTGGAGTTGTCTTCTCCTAGAATCAGCCTCTTCATTCTTTGCTTAACATAAGAGGAGAGGCATTCTTTTTCACCTAACCAACACAAATTGTGATGTTTTCTAATCCTATTTAAAGTTAGGAGTGCCCACAAAATATGCAAGTACACCAACAAATGGTGCGTTGATATAAGTTGTCGGCTCAGACCTTCGAAAATCAACTCGATCATCCTCATAAGCATCGTCTTCTCCAGGTCCACCCACCACGGCCCCGACTAATACATTCGGATTAGCGTTTGATGAGTTAAAGTAAATCGAACCTTCCTTGCACCCTATGAATTCGGGATGATCTTTGATGGAAGGAAGTGACGAACCACGATGATGTATCCTTTGTGGGTAGTAATTACTATACCCAACCATGTAGGACAATCCTTTAGGATTATCGCCAAGAATGTAATCAACTTGTCTCTTGGCTATTTCGCGGAGCATTGTTGGGCTAACAGTAATGCTACCGCAATTTATAGTCTGAGACGACCTTTCTATATAATTGGCATAAACGAGCAAGAGAAAAGATATGGTAGTGGCATGTTGTAGGTTGCTTCCATCAGGCTTATATATGAGACCACCTTGAGTGAACTCTACGTGGGAGGACGAAGACTCGGGTATGAGCGTGCACATGAAGCTATCCGCTGATGCTTTGTATGACTGAAGAGAGTACACGCTCCCTTCCAAGACTTCCTGCAACAGTATTCAGGTCACTTTTGGAAACGGCACAATGTTCGTTTACAGCATGTTCATAAGTAGAATTTAATAATTTCTTCTTACTTATACTAAAGAGAACGAGTAATGTGTAGTCCACTTCACAAAACATTGCGTTTGAATACCAATAATATGGTTCAAATACCTTAGAAATGAGAACATTAAGACCAGCATGTTTGTTGTCCCACCCGAACTCATTAATATTCTCATCAGCACCTAAGGTTTTGCCATTGTTTTGTAGGTAAGTGAGGTAAGAATCATCTTGAGAGGCTCTTCTTAGCCACGCCGCTCCCCACAGTAATTCATCCTGTTAAATTGAAATATGATCAATACACAAACAGATAAATAGAGTTAGATATGCGTATTAATGATGCAATTTATGTTAATAGAAAAATGTGTGACAAGAATGCTTACTTGATATCCATCAAAATCGCAGTAAAATGGGCAGACACCATCCCTGATATTCAAATTATCACTATAAGCCCCACGATAACTATCTGCAAAATTGAACACCCTCTTGGAAGTTTGCAGTAGTGTCTCAGCGTAACCTGGATCAGACGACCTAAATGCGATGGACGAAGCAGCCAAAGCAGCAGCAATCTCACCAGCAACATCAGAGGCCGGATTTGGAGCATCAACCGTGAACACAGTTCGAGCAGTGTCCATATCTTCTGACCTTTCCCAGCAGTTATGGTCTATATTTGGATCACCAACCTGGAAAATGGAAAGAAAAGAATTTAATCGAATGAAGAAAGTTATGTTGACAGAATCACAGTACTACATGATTTCCTATTTCACCAAGAAATAATGCTATTGTCTTAGATCTTATAAAACATAACATGATGAAAATTGTAACATGCACGCTACTCGTGTCAATTAGTGGCATGTCGACATTGGCATTCCTAAAACAGCACGTTGATCGTTATATGATGGATTTTTATTTTTATATTTTGTCCCTTGTCCCTTGTCCCTTGTCATCGCAGGATAAATCGATTCAGTGTATAATGACTCTCGCAGCCTCACATGCCAAAGCGATTTTGTATCCTAAAGTCATGGTTCGAAGAATCTATCAATTCGCAAGCTTTTTAAGGCATTTAAAACTGGCTCCAATCCGTTCTTTAAATATCCTTGAAACTTGAAGGGTTCATTATCCAGCATCTGGAATTAGATATAAAGTTTCAAAGCAACTGATAACAGTTGTTTCTAAATACCTCCGCTTGAGCTCAACTACAACGCATAGTTTAACGAGCTATGCCACATGTCAACAGTTGATTTAGTACCTGAAAGATAAATCATACACCAGAAATTCACTAACGAGTATATTTATCGAGTACATAACTCCGACAGAAAATAGCACTTCTAATAATTCTTCTGCTACAGCAAATATTTTACACTTTTAGACAAACTTCAACCCATAAATTAGTTCAAATTTACTGCATACTTAGATACATTGGATGAAGAGTTTTGCTACAAAAACAGGGTTGGGGACGGGGTTAAAAACAAGCGGGAAACGTGTCATTCACTGATTGGATAGTTTAAAAAAAAAAAAAAAATCCAAACAGGTGCTGACACGCGCACCTGTTGCCTCCTGACTACCATAACTCTTGGATGAAAGTTACTGTCTTTCCTTTAATTGGGCTTCGCGCACACAGTGTAATTTTATTAGCAATCTTGCTACATGTACCTTTTGTCGTACACGTTGGTTTACCCGACCCCACCCCCTCCCTCACAAGGGGGTCGGGTCCCACATATTTATTGGATGTGGGACCCGACCCCTATGTGTGGGAGGAGGTGGGGTCGGGTAAACCAAAGTTTACCACAAAGGATACAAATAGCATAATTCTTTTATTAGAGGGACCCAAAATGTCCAAAACAGACAAAATTCATAAAATCATTGCCCCAGTTCATGGGCTAGGACAATCCTCTCAAATCTCAACCATATATCTTTCCTAGTTTCCTTCTAAGCCACAAGGTCAGTTCAGATAATCTTGAACGACAAGTTCCCCACATGATCACTTCACATTTATCCAATTATTTTAAGGCCCCATTTGATTGCAACGAATTCTATGAAAAATGTCACATTCAAAGAAAATAAATTTTACTTTGACCGTTGGATTGCAACGTGAAAATAAAAATCGAATTCCAAGGTACAACCACTTTAAGCTGCATTTTCTTTGTTTTTATGGAAAACGAATTTATATAAGTTTGGTGAGTTTTTATTTTTCAACTAATATAAAATTGTAATTCATTTTCACATTTGCGTATCAAACAGACCATAACAGAAATTTGTAAGATATAAGGACAAGAAATAGTACAATATATATGATATAAATAATAGACCTACATGTACAATTTATGGCACTAATTAAAACGCCAATATGGAGAAAGACTTACACTATCTACCCTAAACACACCAAAATTAGGCTAACAAAGCATGTCCTACCAGATCTGAACTCGAGTAATTTTGGGCTTTTTCCTGAAGAAGTTCCTTCCCCACCACCACTGCATCGCAACTACCAACTGAAAGTCTACAACTAAGATCATCTTCGATGGTGGTGTAAAATAGAGATTTAGATCTTCAAAGTTGTGGAAAACTTCTCCAATGGAGAGATGCAAAGGAGATGCAAATTGCATTTTTTGACAGAAAATGTAAAAGGCAAAAAGTGGATTTAGATTTTTCTATTAGAGCAGAATTTGAATTTATATCTACTAGATTTAAATGAGGATACAAAAGTGATTTTGGAGATACCAATTTTAAACCATAATTGGAGATGCTCTAAGTAAGCATTACATTAAGCCTCTATTTGGCACTCATTTCCTAAAATTCTTTTTCAACTGCACATTTACTTTTTAACCATATACAACTATATTAAAATTTACTAAAATTTTTAGCTAAAGTTTAGCAAATGGAGTAGACGGAGTACCTAGACTACAACAAAAATATTAATTTATACACAAACATTCCGAATTTGAGTGACTAACATTGTATAAAAATTTAAAACCCACAAAATTTACAGTTTTAGGTGTTATTACCTGAACAAAAATGCGGTTTGGTTGAGAAACAGTTTTGAGAAGATAATCCGTCGCCCATTTAATCGCAACTAAAACATTTCTCAGCTCCGACGCCGGCATGTTTTCCCCGAATTCAATCACACTCCAAGCAAGCATTGTGGTCGTAAATGCCATCGGAAACCCAAATTTGACATTATCCCCGGCATCATAATAACCGCCGGTCAAGTCTGTATTAACCATCCACCCATCGCTGAGGCCGGAATTTCCTCGCCATGTAATTCGTTGGTCCTGTGGAAGGTACCCCGATCGCTGCCCTTCGAAGAAGAGTATGGATTTAGACAACGCGTCGGTGTAATCATGGTAGCTCGACTCGAATAATTGAAATTCGAGGAGTAGAATTACAGAAAAAATATGAATGAAATGGGATTTAATCATGGTTTGGTTATTTGAATAATTGTTTAGTGTTGTTATGGAGATCAATTATGGGGGAATTCTATGCCATTATGGCTACTTTTATTTGCAGAATTTGTGGTGTAATCAATGGAGGGGAAGAAGAGAGTGGGAAGAGGAAGTGAATAGGTAGGCGCCGACATCACACTGATAGAGTAGAGTGATAGTATCGGTTACAATATGCATACATTTTGTTGGGGAAATTTAAAAAAAAAAATATACACTAAAATATTTTGTGGTGTGACTAAAACCCGACCTCGAACGGGTTGAGTTGTTTGGAGAGGTAGTTCATGTCTCTGGGCTGGCTTACCCTCAATTTTCATTATCGAAAAACATGAAATATAAGTTGGGTCTCGAACTTGACCGGGGTCTTATATGTAGACTCAATGTCATGCGAATACATCTTACATGTCATATTGAATTAACCTTGTTAATGTATTCTAAGATATAGCAGATTAATTGAAATTAAGTGAAGGTCAAAATTTGCCATACCTGACCACGAGTTGACTTAATATCTATGACAAGTTATTTTCGATTCTACAACTTGATTTACTCCTAATCACGGCTCCCAATCCTTAGGTCCCCTCTAAGGCCCAAGGCTCAGGGTAGCATCCGTGGAGCATGATCAACTCGGGGGTACGACATTGATCTCGGGTCTCAAAACCCTTCATAATAGTTTAACCTATCCAGTGACTATATCAATAAGGGATAAGGGGATTAATTAACCTAGTTGCTATTATATTATTCAAATAATTCTCAATTGTCGTTAAACTTTAAAAGTTTATCACTTATTTTTTTTCAAATATTTTCCTATTATTGAACTTTAAAGTAAAAAGAATTATCATTGAACTTACCAAAATATTATTTCATTTGTCTCTATCACTCGTCGTTTCAAAGAGCATATCGATGTAATGAACGAAATACGAACGGTCATAGATCTTAGGTTATAACTTGATCATGAGTGAATTTGATGATGTTTCATACCCTGTTTGATAATCATTATTCCAAAACTATTTAATTCTCATACTAATTTTCAATCATACATTCACACAATAAAATATTTTGCACGTAAATTCAATTTTTCTTACGTTTTAACCACATTCTCCAAAAAGTCATTATTCAAAACATCATTTTTTTCAATATAATGGCCATCAAATAGGGGCAAAGTATGCAAAGTGCCAAATAGGGAAGCGTTAAGAATAGTGGTGGCAATCGAGCCGTTCGACTCGTCAAAAACGAGCCACGAGCTGCTCGGGCTCATCTAAAAGATGAGCCCAAGCTCGAGCCGAGCAGGCGGTTCGCTGGCGAGCCTAACCCACTTGGCTCGTTTTTTGACGAGCGGCTCGTGGGCTTATTCAAAATTCAAGACTTTTTTTCTTTTTTTTTTTACGGCTCGTTTGTAACGAGTCAAGAGCTCACCTGGTGTCGTGGGACAATAGGTTGAGCTTGCCATCCCTAGTTAAGAACATGAACAAGGAGATGTTCCCGAAATGGTGGCTCACTTTTTCTAAATAATGAAAAAGATGATCAAAATATGTCATCGAAAGACTCTATTAAGACAGATGGTTTCAAGACAACAAACCCATTGACTTTCAAAACGACAAGTGACAAATTGATGGAATAACATTGTAAATTCAATGAAAATTTTAAAAACTTTTAAAATTCAATGTCAACTGAAAAAAGAATTGAAAAAGTTCCATGACAATTTGTAAAACTTTTGAAGCTCAATTTCAATTAAGAAACATTTAGGTTGTGTTTGATACACCATATTTTCCATGGAAAATGAAATTAATTTTTTATTTTTCAAGTTTTGTAGTGTTTGATGGTAATAATTTTCTTGGCATTTGGTTTTCCACATTGGCTTCTCACGCGCCTGTTTTCTTGGATTTGTTTGAATTGTTTTTCCCACCTTTTTGGTGGGAAATAGAAGTTCCAGTTTTTTTGTTTTTTTTTTTTTTTGCAATAAAAACAAATTTCATAACCAATTGTAATTTTTTTCACTTTAATGGACAATTTTCATATAAAACAAAGCCAAAACGAACACTAAACTTTGATGAAAAACTATTTTTCAGGATTTATTTTATTTTATTATTATTTTTTTGGCAATGGAAACAAATTTCATAACCAATTGTAAAAAAAAAAAAATCACTTTAATACAATTTCCATGTAAAACAAAGTCAAATGAACATTAAACTTTGATTAAAAAAATTATTTTTTAGGAAATAATATTTTTTTTTTTTTTTTTTTTTTTTTTTTAAATTTTTTTCCCTTTTTTTTTTTTTTTTTTTTGCAATTGGAACAAATTTTATAACCAATTGTAAAAAAAATTAATGGACAATTTTCATGTAAAACAAAGTCAAACGAACACTAAACTTTGATTAAAAAAAGATTTTCTTGAAAATATTTTTTTATTTTTTATTTTTTACTTTTGGGCAATGAAAACAAATTTTATAATCAATTGTGGAAAAAAATTATCACTTTAATGGACAATTTTCATATAAAACAAAGTCAAACGAACACAAAAAGATCCAAAATTTTAAATTTTTTTAGGTGAAAAATTATACCAATCAAACACATTTAATTAACAATTCCCTGAAAAACAAGTTCTACGCACTTACTTTCTTTGAAATTCACTTTTGTTTATCCATTTTTCACCATTGCAATTAAACGGATCCTATAAAATTTCATTGATAACGGGAATAATTAATCCAGATGTACGGCAATACATTTAATAAATGATTTCATCAAAGATCTCCTCTTAACACATTATGACAGCATTCATTTAATACTACTATATGCAAAAGATAAAATAATAGAGCCGTAAATTCAATATGTAGATAATTTATTGTACTGTATTTGTCGGCAAGGATTATAGGTCTTCTGAAAGTAGACTGAAATTCTAGGTAATATTAGGGCATCTTTAATTCATTTTATGAATAGTTATATAGCTCATACTAAAGTAAAAAGACATTAATATCTAATAAATAAATATTAAAGTCAAAATTGGTCTTCAATATATTTTTTATAAATTGTAATCTAGGTTTCTTTTGTTTTCTTAAAATAAAAAAAATATTTAAAAAAAAATTATACCTAAACCTAGATTGAAAATATAAATTTGAAAAATAAATATAAGTTTCATTGAGTTGCTCTATCTGATAGAGCTTTTGAATTTAGATTGAGTTCTAGACATTGTCCATTTTTTCCCTATGTTACGTCAATTTGACAAAATCCTTGTTGACTTGCATTGAAAATGATTTTTTAAACTTAGTTATGTGACGATTTGATCATTCGAAAAACTCACTTGAGTCAAACAAACAAAACAAGACAACCTTGAAACATAAAATTGTTTTAGAAAAACCTTCGAGCCGGATGTAAAATAAAATTTGTAATTTGTAATTTGAGAAACTCGAATACTATCCCTAAAACAAAACAGTGCAACCATTGCAAATGAAAATTTACTCTCAATTTTTATTGTGAATCCCGATTGTGCTATATGTATTGGTTTACATATACATGATATAGTGAAATGTGATTGTTTCAGAATTTCTTCAACCAAATAAAAAAAAAAAAAAATTGTTCATGCTCTTTTTAACACCTCATCTATATATAAATCATTATGTAAGTACATTATGTACAAGTAACATTATTCACTACATTTGGTCTCTACTAATAGCAAATTAATCTCCAACCTTTAAAAATGAGCAAATTAGTCTTCAACTTTCAATTACAATCTAAATTAGAAATCATCGAAATCCCATTTAAGTCATCCCTTACATATCCGACGATATGAAGCTAGATTTTATTATCAAACTGGGCTAGTGCCTAAAATTTCAAAGTGAGACATGTTTCTATAAAGCTCACGTGACTATTAATAAAGATTTGGAAATTCTTTTGTTAGTGCATTCTTCCGAAATAGAGAATTAAAGGCTGAACAACTTGCTCATTTTTAAAGATTGAGTATCAATTTGCAACTCAAACAATACTTCAAGGACTAATGTCACAATTTTCCCGTTCACTCACTCTTGAATGGTCACAATCAGGATTTCCTTTGTTTAACTAGAAGACTGAACTGGAGGGACTATAATTTTGTGTTTTCTGCCCAAATTTACAGGGCTATCCAAATCTAAGTTTCTATATCTGTATTGGGCACTAGTAAGGCGGATAGAGTAATGCTAGTCAATATCCGAATCTAAGTTTCTTCTAATTTATATTTTTAGATGAAATCATTTAGTGTAGTCCAGCAGTATAGAGAAATCCAGAATTCAAATTTCCCATCAATCACATGAACAATAACCTACAAATAAGAGGTTGGTATGAATTTTGTCAATATAGTCAAATACAGTCAACATATTTCCTTTCCTCCATCCTTTTACCCTATGAGCCTAAGCTTAGCAGGTATTGAGATCCTCAAAAAAGGAACTTAATTCATGAAAATTAGATAGCTAGTTCAAGTATATCTCACAATGTATAATAATGATATTCATCACCAGTCTGTGTGAGAATGACCCTCCGATTCATTGTCTAATGCAACTCTATTAGACAATGTATCACAGACTCACTATCACCTAAATTGGAGATGGATAGCATTACTCGAATCAAAATATACTACCATACCCCTCATATTGTACCACCACACCTAGTTTGAGATGCTCTAAATGTTGAGAACTTCAAATACTGATTCATAACTCAAGTTCTACGAAAGAGATGAATTTTGATTCAAGAAGTTCAACCTTAAATTATTACGAAAAGTGCAACACCACTCTCAGTTTAAATTACAAACAATAAGGGATGAATATGGTTAACCTAATAACAAGGTGTCCTCTCCCGCCACAGTTATGACAAATCACCATCGACATGCAGTCCCTACTTATATAACCTACCTGTTGGTAGTTTCGACATATAATGTCACAATATCTACCTCCACGAATTCTAGATCCCCTCTCATTGAAAGCATTGCCTTTCGGGCAGTCTTTAGCCACTTGCCCAGGTATATTATACGAATTACAGACAGTTTCACTTTTACAATCTCGAGCAAGATGACCTGTCTTCCTACAATTCTTGCAGGCCTTATCATTGGTACAGTCAGCAGCAATATGACCTCGCTTAAAGTAGTTAATGCACAGCCTCAAGTCACCAGGTGTCATTGGAAGAGCTACACAGTCTCTAGCATTATGTCCTGCCTTACCACAGGTATGGAAGATTTCCTCATTTAGACAATTGCCAGCTATGTGGCCAGGTTCTTGACAGGTCCAACAAAGAGCCTTTGTGGTGCATTATGGTGCAATATGCATGGTCCAAATTTTCAAAGGAAAAAACAAACATAAAAAACAGAGTATTAGACCTTTTAAGCTCAAAGGAAAATTTATTGGCTAGAAAACACAGAATCAGAACAAGAAATGCAACCAGATTAGCAAAAACCTAGTCATTGCTTCAAAAATGAAAACAAATTTTGGTCAAATTATACAGCAAACTGCATGTTGACGTTCAAAAATGACGTGATCAATTTTGATCAACTTAATTGATAATTTGAATGAAGGAATCAGCTGAAATAGTAAGAACAAAGTAATTTTCATTCATTGGAGTGTGGGTAGAGTGTATTGAGAATACATGAGTTTGGCCCCTTGATGGATACAATTTGCCCCTATTTATAGGCCTCTAAATTAAGCAAATTGGTTATCCAAAGTTATATTAGCTACAGTGATGATCTAGAAGTGCGTGGAACAGTTTAGATTTAAGGATGTTGATTGGTTGTTGAGGTCAGCTGAATAGGTCATCATAGTACTTAGGTCGTAATTGTGGTCTAGGTCATGATTACATGTCACCTATGTAATCATTGCTGATTTCTAGATGGCTGAAAATAAGGTAATGATGTCATGTATACCACTTATCGCTTTGAGTGTGGTCGTCCCGATGGTGATGACATCACTCAAAAGAAGTGTTCAGAATTGCAATGATGATATTTTCGGAGGATGGCGGACATAGGCTGAGCTGACCTATCATGAGTAGAGATGTTCTGTCACTGAGAGCTGATCTAACACAAGCTGACATGTATAAGTAGAGCGACATATCGCTCGTCGAGCTGACCTAACATGGATAGAGACGTTCAGGTTATCTCTTAGTATGTCCTATTTAAAGCGGCTATTGAATCTTTAAAAGCTCTCTTTGTAAATTAAAGTAAGTCCGAGCTGGTTTTGTGAGTTCGAACACCAACAAATGTTTCCCAAGGTCCGGACATTCACTTTATTAAATCTTGGACCCTTATTTTCCAATTCGTAGTAACTACGATCCTGCTTTTTAGAAGTCGGTCTACCGCGAGTTGGTTCATGAATGAGGTTTGTTAAGTGACTAGCTTTGTCCAAGTCGGACTTTTGTTGCAGAATCCTTCCCTCCAATTCAAGATGAGGTCTTCATGCTCTGAGTTCATTTTTGTTCTTCTTTCTTTTTAGAATTTCGAGCTTAGTTCGTCTTTGCAACTCCCTGTCTTGAGATGAAGAGTTTCAGGGAAAGATGTCATTCCTACAATCTTTCCACCAGACAAATGATGAAGGCACCCGTTGAGCCTGAGGTCTCTTTGGTTTGGCGATCGAGGGACAGCTCTTCCAGTATCATACCTAGGTCAAATTTGGACGAGCTCCCAGAGGGTCGACCTGAGGCACTTCTAGACTTCTATAGGGCTCCTCCATCCATGGCAATAACCTCAACTCTACCTCCTCCCCTTTGGAATTCAGCTCGTTTGCTTACCCACAGTTAGACTGATTGTAAGCAGGGCTTTCTGGGCCAAATGCACTCAAATAAGTCATGTATCACGGCGACCATTTATGCGCATCTTTATATTCTCCATATGATCAGTTTCGAAGAATGTTTAATCTTTTTTTTTTTTTGTTTTCTTATGATGTTCTCCTTTTTGCCAAGTTATTTGACTTATTCTCTTTGTTTGAATTGCACTTAGGTGAACGCTGAGGTAAAGGCCATCAAAAGATCAGGGATAATGCTCTAGTTATGTATCGAACGGCCAATGAGTGAAAAGGTCTCCATGTAGAGGTTGACATAAAATGGACTAAGGAGAGGGCTGCTTTCACTGCTTGTCTAAAGGTCGAGCTGGCGGCTAAAGCCGAGCTGGAGAGGGAAGTTGGGGAGGCCAAGGCAATCAATGCAGTGGAGGAATGGAAGGCCTTTCCAGAAGTTGATGCTTTAAACTAGAAGGGTCACGCCATTACCCTAAATGAGGTTATCAACTTCATTCGTATGAAAGAGCCCGATTTTGACATTGGTTTCCACCAAGAGGCACTGGAGCGTTCGGAGGCATTATTGGAAGATATGGTTGAAGCTGGTACTTCCCAAGTGCCTCATAATGATGACACTGTCTCTATTCTAACTGATTATCCAGCTCAGCAGGACAACCTCCATGTCCCCCGAGATGATCATTTATTTTTTTTAGCTTTTGTCGCATTATTTTCATTTCTCGTCGTTGAATCTATCAGTGAGTCAGATCTGGGGACCATTTGTAAAGGATTGATTAGAACTTAGCTCGGACCATTTTAGTTTATCTTCCATAATTATTGATAGTGAATTTGTCTAAGTGTTATAACACCTAGCTCGGGCAAGCTTTAATTTTCTAAGCTCGGGCAAGCTTTAATTTTCTACTGAGTCTTGCTTGGAAAACTTACCAAGTGTCATAGTTTACAAACTTAGCTCAAACTGTTGAAGAGTATGCTTGATTGTTTCGTCTTAGTGTTATACTAATTACTCTTAGCTCGATATGTTGAAGAACTAGCTTTGTTAGTTCATCTAAGCATTGTAGTACTTACAACCTTAGATTGTGCCGCTGAAGACAAGCTTCGTGCCGTTGAATAGCGAGACTTTGTCTAAATGATGCAACACTTATAACCTTAGATCATGCTATTGAAGAGTAGTTTTCGTATTGTTGAAGATCAGGTTTTTATTTAAGTTTTATACCACTTACAACCTTAGATCGTCCTGCAGAAGAGCAAGCTTCGTGCTACTATATAGCAGGCTTTGTGCCACTAAAGAGCGGTCTTTTCGAAGTATTGCGACACTTATAACCTTAGATCGTACTACTGAAGAGTAGCTTTGTGCCGCTATAGTGCGGGCTTTTGTCCAAGTCTTGCAGCACTTACAACCTTATATATGTAGATGGTAGTGCATAGTAAGAATGGAAATCTTATGCAAGTGATGCGATATGTGGTATGCATGCATTGATAATACTAAAAATGATATCATGGCATGCTTAGCAGTAATAATGTTCTTCTACTGGGTGTTCTTATACCAATAGTATCTACCCCGTGTTGCAAGGTCTTACGAACTCGCCTTAATAAGATAAGGTTTTTCGAGTTAGCCTCGTCGTGGCGAGGTCTTACGGACTCGCCTTAACAAGATGAGGTAGCCTCGTCATTGTGAGGTCTTACGAACTTTCTTCAATAAGATGAGGTCTTACGAATTAGTCTCGTGTTGCGAGGTTTTACGAACTCGCCTCAATAAAATGAGATCTTACAAGTTAGCCACATCGTTGCGAGGTCTTACGGACTTACCTCAGTAAGATGAGATCTTACGAGTTAGTCTCGTCGTTGCGAGGTCTTCTGGATTCACCATAATAGGATATCATGAGCAGGGGTTCTTCAAGCGATGTTCCAGCTAAATAGTTTCCTAGCCTTTATAGAATATCCCACAATCATCCTTTTGACATTAATTTTTCATAGCATGGAGATTCATTAGAGGGCATCTAGCAAATGTTCACCTGTAAAGATGCCTCGTTTCTATGCCGAACCAATAAGCTAAGCCATCGTGTCTCACTTTCCAATCTAATGTATGAATTTCAACAAGAAAACCAAATTCCACTCTAAAGTGACCAAGTAAATTGTAGATATAAAGAAACTGAAATGATAATGGTAGCAGTTTGGTGGCTAATATTGGCTGGCATATAGTTGAGATTTCCAATAGTTGGTTTACCTCAAATTTATAGGTATTGACTAACTCCAGAGGCACAATTGAAAATATATGGCCATGTACAAGCAGCCGAATATACACAGTGAACAAAGTACAACCAACATGGATAACCATTCGTTTGCGAGAATTAAATCAAACCCCATCGCCATGCCCTTTCGAAATTTTCCAAAAAGAAGAATTTGCCAACATGGAGAATTGTTTGAAAATCTAAACAAATCAGTTGGTATAATTGCTTTGTACTTAGCATGTAAAAGAGTAATTTTGCTCCACCATCAGATTTGCAATGGTGGGCAAATTGATGCCACAGTTTAAGTGGTTCCCTATAAAACTCTAGTTCACGTTTGGCCATAGAACTTTAACCCAGGATGTCGTATTATATCAATTGTTTTTTCCATTTCTTCCAACTCCTGCTCGATAACTCCAGGAGCATATTTGAACTACCTCAAAAAAGTAAACTGTGATCCTTCACAAAGGATGGGCTGTAGTATATTGCTGAATGTTCTTCCTGAAAGAAAACTCTTTCTACTGTGGTTATTGGAATAATTTTAATGCATTAGCTACCTCGACGGTAACGGGTGCTCTAATGTACCATGGCTACCTTAGAAGCTATAGTTAGAGGCAATGGCATTTGGTGACTGCCTCGACGCTCGTTAACAGAGATTGCCATATATTGTAAGAGGTCGATCAGGCCTTGGAGAGGGAGAATCTGGTTGGAACATTTCATCAAGCAATTGGTGTGTGCTTTTACTGTTAAGATTGCTCTCTAGGAATTGCCTATGCTCTAAATCATTATATTGAAACAATGTATGCTATCCCAAATCCAGAATAAAAATCAAGTGTTTGTAATGTCATTTTGCAGCTGGTGGTGGTTAACTTGAAAAGTGTTATTGGAGACTCACCCCTGCTGATTTTGAACCCACATTTAAAGATCGGTATAATTCTATCAGCTCGTAGCAATTTATCCCTAACACAATGTCTCAATAGATAGATATAGTCTTTATCCAACAATTCCAGTAAGTGTATCTTTAATTTTTGTAGTTCTTTTGGCGCCATCATATATGGAGTTTTAGACATTGACACCGCTCCACGTATCTAGTCAATTGAAAAGTCCATTTGCCCATCAGTAGTGCGCTAGGTAAGTCATCAGGAAATATATTAATGAAATTTCATACAATCAGTACATTATTAAGAGTGAGCTCCAATCACTGAGTTCCATATATACTCACTAGAAATCCTAGGCAAGATATCTTCTTTAACATCTTCTCTGTCTTCATGGAGGGCACGAGGCGAGGTAAAGACTTAACTCGTGCAACGAAAAATTGAAACTCTTCATCTCCAGACTTCTGAAAAGTTACTTCCTTTCCGAAACATCGAATGGTTGTATGGTTGCTCCCCAACCAATCCATTCCTAGAATAACATCAAAGTCTTTCATTTCTAGGAGGTATATATTAGCTTTTAATTCTTTTCTATACATTTCTAATTTTACCTCCATATCAACCTGATTAGTGTTCCAAATTCTACCTGATAGTATGGTAATTTCTACTATCGAAATTTTTACATGCACTAGATATAAATGACTGAGTAACTCTTGTGTCTATAATAATATTGTTGAAGATATGAAAAGAATAATCTCTATGATATTTTTCCAATAGTGTATGATTATTTTCCTTA
>CAIGRN010170685.1:0-31198 GCA_903798345.1 Fraxinus anomala | reverse complement strand
TATGTTCTTATGTGTTCTTATGGCTAGTTAGGGCAACATATAGAGATGGTATGATGGAGCACGAACCGAAAGCATGTGCAGCTGTGAAGGGGACTCAAATAATGGTAGGATTTTGACTTACTGATGCTTTTTTTTTTTTTAAATTCTTTAGGCACTGATTTAAGGCTTTTGGTATCCAATAAATTTCAGTATTTAGTTTTTAAACCATGTACACGTACGTAAAATAAAAGGAGAGGGATTTTATGCATAATTTAAGAATGAAGGCATGTTATTGTTCAAAAGTTTATTATTGGAACTAGTGATCACGAATCCCTTTTTTTTCTTTTTTTTTTTATACAGAGTTGAAACATGATAGGAAAGTATATGTTTTCATGGTCTATTTTTTTTACTTGAATTGTTTTTGACATGCTATGTTTTCTTCATGTGGAAAATGTAGTAGACAAAAATTCTTTTACCTGCAAGTTGTGCATTTATAACTTATATTCCTTCCACACTCAGATTGAGAATTTATTTTATAACATGACTGCTAGGAGGAAAACACTTCAAAATTCTGCCGATGACTATCCAAAAATTGTGGACCTGATTTGTCGGTTTGCTATACACCATAATAGTGTGAGCTTCTCTTGCAGAAAGGTTAGCCACTTGGCAAATGTAATTATCATGATATCTCCAATTCTCTTTCATTCTATCCAAGAATTGAAGACTTATGCACATCTTGGATAAATTTTCCTCTGTACTCAGCATGGAGCTTCTAGACCAGACATTCACTCTGTGGTAACGTCTTCAAGGCTTGATGCTATCAGATCTGTCTATGGGGTGTCAGTTGCTCGAAATCTCATAAATATTGACGCTTCTGATAGTGATTCTTTGAGTTCAATTTTTAATATGGATGGTTTCATTTCAAATTCTAATTACATTGCAAAGAAGACGATAATGGTGCTTTTTATCAATGGTATGTACTTGCTTCTTGACTCTTGGTAAATTAATTGTTAATTGGTCCCCAGTTTGTTTTCTTCTGGTAACACATTCAAGAGTCATTATCTAACTCCAAGTCTTTGCTACAGGTTGCAGACCATAATGGTTGTGTTTAATTATTTTCTTTGAAAAAAAAATATATTTAGTTTTCACAGACTTAACGCTTATATTTTACAAAATTCAGGACTCGTTTTACACTATTTTCTATATATATATATATATATAGATATATATTGCAATAATTGCCTAGATTCTGATATCTCTCTCCCTCATCCTCTTGGATTTTTTTGTTTTCTCCTTGCGTCAAATTTTTAAGCCCCTAGACTCCCGTGATATTTGCCTCACCTTTTCTTTTAACTTTCTTATTCAGATAGACTGGTGGAGTGTGTTGCTCTCAAGAGGGCAATTGAAATCGTTTATACTGCAACATTGCCCAAGGCATCAAAACCCTTCATTTACATGTCAATCAAATTGCCAACTGAGCATGTTGATGTGAATATACACCCAACAAAGAGAGAGGTACATATAATATTAGCAATAAATGAGAACTCAAAAATCAATATGTTGATCAGAAGTTCTCTCTGAGGTCAATATACCCATTGATTTGAAGTTTCGTTGCAATAAGGGTGCCATTTTATTTACAGGTGAGCCTCCTGAATCAAGAAGTTATAATCGAGAAGATACAATCTACCATTGAATCAAAATTAAGGAACTCCAATGAATCACGAACGTTTCACGAACAGGTACTTTCAGCAAAATCTGTACTGGAAGTGTGATTTACTTCTTCTTGATAATAGTTCACTTCGTGTTTATTCATTTGGTCTTACGAACTTTAAAAAAATATTAGCAAAAATCTGATTATAAGTCTTGGTAAAAAAGAAAGAAAAATAATGTGAGATTCAATTAGAAAATCTTGATTCACATCATTCTTTTATTTATTTATTGGTATCAGTATTTTGACATGCACTTGCTTCTAACAAATCTGCCCCTGAATACTTGTTTATGTTTTTATCAGTATTTTGCTTGCAGATCTGGGATTATTCTTGATTATTCTCTTTTGTAGTCATTGGAGGCTATATGCTTTAAGCTTTTAATACCTAAACTGTTACTTCTCATATGGCTTATTTACTGTTGCTTGTTGATCTTCTTCTTCTCATTTGGCTTATTTGTTGTCTCGTCTCATCTTTTTCTTTTCATGCGAGGCAGATGGTGGACCCGTCTTTATCTGGTTCTATGGCTATGGACAAAGATTCACCTAATAATCCCTCATCTTCTGGTACAGAAAATATATATGGAACTAAAGTGGAGTTGGACTTATTTTAAATGTTTGTTATTTTGGACTTTTCCCTTTGATTATCCCAGCATGTGTTACTATGTAGGACAAAAATCACAAAAAGTACCAGTGCACAAAATGGTGCGAACAGATTCACAGGATCCTGCTGGAAGGTTGCATGCGTACTTGCAAGTTAACCCTTCTAGTCAGCTGCAAGGAAGTTCCTGCTTGACCTCTGTGAGGTACTTCACTTCGCATGTTAACATATTCAGATGATAATGCAAGTCAAAATAAAACGCTTTGTTGATAATTTACAGGATTCAATCATTCACTTTATTCAAGTGTTAGATGGAATGGAAAGTTACTAACATTACTTGGATTGAGTCACAGATTAGGAGAGCTTATAATCTATTGAGACAGCACCCAATTGGGTGTTATCTTTGTGCAATATCTTACCTTATTACCATGTTCAATATTCTGATGTTATATCTATATGCATCTTGAATAAAAGTAAAGCGCTTGTTTGAGCCCCATTTTTTTTGCCCAAAATGCATTTTGGAATAGTATTTTATTGAAAAATGTGTGGTAAAAAATTAAAGAAAAGTTTTGGATTTGAGTGTAATATTATTTTATTGAAGAATGTGTGGTCGAAAATAAGAAAGAAAAAAATATATTTTGGAAATAATGGGTACCAAACCAGGGCAAAGTAATAGATTCAGCTAGGCCATTTCTTTGTTTGCTCATTCATTGTTTTCAATGCAGATCTTCTATCAGACAAAGGAGAAACCCTAGGGAAACTGCAGATCTTACTAGCATTCAGGAACTTGTTGAAGATATTGATTCCAATTGCCACTCTGGTATAGGTCATATATCCATTATAATTAGAAAACATTTTCACCACAGCGGCTAGTGTTTCTACTGACTTGAGTTGTTAAAGGGTTGCTGGATCTTGTTGGGCACTGTACATATATTGGGATGGCAGATGATGTTTTTGCTCTGCTTCAGCACAAGACTCACCTTTATCTTGCTAACGTGGTTAACTTGAGGTAACACATCATTTTACTAATTTGATTCCTAGGTAATTTAAAATCTTTGCTTGTTTGAGAGCGATGAATCAAGGATCTTTCTTATACCAAACTTTACTTTCTTAACATTCGATTACATTTTAGTTCTAAGATGTTGTGTTCCCCAATTTTCTCTGATGAGTTCAAATATGTAGTAAACTTTATGCACTGGAAGTAGAAATTCTCGAAGTGAGAACAAATGATGAGCTCTTTTACTCCATATTTAGGCTACTTTATGAGTGGAAGCATAGTGGCTGATCTGGCTAAATCATCAGAAGAAAGTGGATTTTCAATATGATTATTCCTAGTGTTTGTAGGTTATGATGCACCCTTAGTCCCTTACATTCATCAGAATGCTGATGCCATAGCTGCTCACTCTGCTATCTGATACTGCCAAGCCTTAAATCCAATAGCTTTTTCTGAACATCTTTAACTCCTGCATTAAGTCTCTTAAATCGATCACATTTCTATGGCTGATTTGCTTCATTTATAATAGGATTATTTGAAAAATAATTTGATCATGGATAATAAATGTAATTTTTGGTGGACGAGTGAAAAAGAAAAATATATGACAGCAAACTCGAATTTTTCTCCATTACATCTTGATATGAGGATCTCCAAGGTTATTCTTTATTTTGGAAACCTGATTTAGGACAGCAAGAAAACCCCTTTCCTAACCCAGAATTCAGTTTTTTTTTTTTATTTTTTCTGGGCAATTTTGGATAAATGGATAGTAGAACTTGTTTAGAAGATAACAAAATGGTTGTTGACTGTTATTGAAGGAGCGAAAAAGGGCCAGTTCAGTTGTCAGTTATGGAACCTTCAACAGTAGTAAATTTTTTGCTTTTTTGTATAAGGGTGTTAAAACTAAATATTAGGTAAACTAATATCGTTACTTAAGTCAAGATTTTTATGATGGGGATGGATGTTCAAGTTGTTAGTAACTTGCAGGTCCGTAAGTGGAAAAAGAAAAACAGGTTACTGTATGCCAACTGAAATCCTGTACGCAATTCCACCTGGTTTTTAAAATTGTATAGGCAATTTCTGACATCTGCTAGCAGCACTGATTTAACTGAAAATGATATTCACTAACAATGAAACTATTGCCTGTCTTGTTTTGTTTTTCTACTGGGCCAGAACTTGCATTCTTCAAAGTTTGACTTACTAAACTTGTATAACATAGTCTTTCATATGCGGTCTTGATCCATGGTCATGATTTTATATAATCAATACTTTGTTTGACATAATAATCCTAATGTTTCCTTTGTTTGCGATGCTCTGACAGCAAAGAGCTTATGTACCAGCAAGTTTTGCGGCGCTTTGCTCATTTTAATGCAATTCAACTGAGCGACCCTGCTCCGTTGCGAGAATTATTAATGCTGGCACTGAAAGAGGAAGATTTGGATCCAGAAGCCAATGAAAATGAGGGCCTAAAAGAAAAGATTGCCGAAGTAACTCATCTTAGACTTAGCACTAACTATTAATTCTGTAAAATATAAGGACTGTGTTGCAGCTTTGCATAAGATTGAATTAGTTTTTTATGCTTTGATTTTTAATGGTTGCACTGCATTTCTTTGCTGGTTTTATTAAAGTTTCTTTCTTCACATTAGCGCTAGACCTAGTAGCCACAGAAGTTTATCATTTCAGACTTCAAGCAGACTATACTTTTAGGACTAGTTTTAGGGTGTGTTTGAGCCAAATTATTTTGGAATAGTAGATTGATAGAGAATATGTGATTGAAAAAGAAGGAAAAGTTATTGATGTGATGGAAAATATTATTTTATTGAAGAATGTGTCGTTGAAAATGAGTAGAAGAATGTGAATGAAAAAAATAATATGTCTCAAACAGGGGTTTATTAATTATTGATTTTCAGCACTTTATAGTTTTTGGCACACCCATATTTAATCCCATCACATTTGCATCATCCCCAATGTCCCATCTACTACTTCCGCTGCAACACAAACCAATCCTAATTACCAGTGGCATCCATAACTACTGCCCTATTACTTCTGTACCACTATCACACCTGTTGTAATACCATATCAAGGCTGTCATTTTGGAATAAAAAGATGAAATTTCATTTTATATCTGGACCTAAAATATTTATTAGATAGATGAGTTCTGTAGATACTAGATAGTTGTTTATAACCTATTCCAGTAGATTGGCAGGTTCCTATTCTTGCCACTAAACCTTAATAGGTTAATTGGTTATGTAAGCACTTGATGGGGCAGATTATTTTCAACAAAGGATCTAAAGCGGTATTGATCCAATTGTTAGCTCTAAGCTTCATCATTTGAATCAATACACATAAATGTAGATAATATGCTCCTAAATTCCTCAAGTTACATCTTCTAATCAAATTAAAGAATCAGTCCAGTTAAGTGTTGGGAAGTATGCTGATGGAATCTGAGTATGACTTATAAATTTGCTTGATTATGCTCATTCTTGTACTTCTAATATTTTCATTTCTTTGCTAGATGAATACAGAACTTCTCAAGCAGAAGACTGAGATGCTGGAGGAGTATTTTGGCATTTGTATTGAACCCAATGGTAATTTGTCGAGGATTCCTGTCGTACTTGATCAGTACACGCCAGACATGGACCGTTTTCCAGAGTTTGTTCTTTGTTTGGGCAACGATGTAAGTGTCATGCCATTCATTTCCTTTGCCCTCTTTTATTTACATAATAATTATCTACATCCTGATGTTTAAGGCACATGAATCAGTTTTGGATGCCTTAACAGGATATGGACGTACTGAAGTTAATTACTACAGGCCAAATTTTTTTAGTTACCACATAAGAATAATTTATCCATTGATTAGGTTACTGTTTTACTGTTATGATTATGTGATGGATGGCATTCTAAAGTGATGTACCACTTCGGTGCCTCGCTCTCGTTCTATTATGGAGTGTTATGAGGTCTAGAATGAATCAATATTTTTTGATGTTAAAAATATTTTATCCACCAGAACAAATATACCTTAGTAGACGGGGGGCATTTGCCTCCTCTCCCTGAGTTTCCCAAAGTCATTAGAGTAATTGAAAGACAGTTCATTTTTCTTAATTCTTCCATTTTTACATTTACTGACCTCAAAGAAAGAAAAAAGGTTTACATAATTGCACAAAATTCCCCTCTTGAATAAAATCCTTGATCCACCCTTACTGCAACAATATGGTCGTGCCTTCACAGCAATCAGGAAGCTTCCTGATATATCATCCCATTTGTGATTATTCTTTTGACTTTTATCAGATTAAATACTTTAGTGGTAGAATATTTGATTATTAGGCCCAGAAATATGAACTGTGTATTTTCCTTTTCAACCTTTATTCTAAACGGAAACAAACATCAATTTCTTTTGGTTGTGTTTTATTTTGTCTTATTGAATTTGTCAGGGGAATCTTTTAGATTGGAGTTTATGTTACCACGATAATTTCTGCCAATAGTTTGTGTTGCTTCAGCTGTCTTTTAGTATTTTGTACTGCTTTGTTATTATGATCTGAAGAAATTCTCTGCACAATAGTTCTGAGAATTGTTTTACACTACTTCTATACATGTTTGAAAAGTATTCACTGGTGGAATAACATGTCCAAATCGGCATGCTTAATAACAATTCTAGCTGTAAAAATAGTTCAAAATGCATGATAGTCCTATGGTTTTTGGAATTTGCTGATTATACCTCTGCACTCTGCAGTTGTAAAATACATCTTGCTTTAGAGTTCATAATTTTGATTGATCATGTGCCATTGCATGGCGCTTAATTTATGTTGAAGTTTTGCGTATTAGCACAAGAGCCAAACCATTTTTGAATTGTTGATAGTTACATATACTCCTATAATTTGTCATAAGCTAAATTTCGCTTATTTTTCTAGGTTGATTGGGATGACGAGAAGAATTGTTTTCAAACAATAGCTGCTGCCATTGGGAACTTCTATGCCATGCATCCTCCTTTGTTGCCTAATCCATCAGGTAATGGCTTGCAGTGTTACAAGAGGAGGGTGCTTTCTCGCAGTCCTAGAGGAGGAATATTTTCAGAAACTGCTGGTAAGACTCCCTTGTCATAAATCATTTTGTGAGCAGTACTACCAAAGCTGAACCTTACAAATGTCATATAGTTTATTATTTTGTTCTTTTTTCCTATTACCGAAAGAATTTATTTTGTTGGACCTAGGTAAATGATGCCAAAGAGTTCTAAAATGAAAACTTGATGAAACTTTTTAACTAATGATTAGCATTATAACGAACTTAACATATTATAAATGAGAACTTAACTTCATAAACCAAAAATCCTATCCAAAGTTTCACTTATAAAGACTTCTAAGTAAGACACCGTCATTTGCCTCCTATAAAGTTCTTTTTGTGCTCACTCCAGAAGCGGAACTTCAAGCGAACAAGGATTGCCCTTGATAGATTTTTCTTTGTTATCCAGTCCACCAACTTTCCGTTCCTTGGAAGCTTCTGAACTGTCGATGGGCATGCTTTGGATCATCAATTTGTTCTCTATGATTCCCGCATAGCAAACTTTGTAGCTCCTCATGTGAGAAAGTTGTTTATGTAAGAATACATCTTGCACCTGTAATGGGCTTAGAAAAGAAATTGGAAAGGGGTTGAAATTTATAATATCGACCCCTCTATTTGCTTCAAGAAGCACTATTAGTTTCTTACAAGATGAAAACATTGAGGTTGAGATCAGTATCAGGCAATCTATGACCAACAAGACCGAAGTGTAAATTAGTTTCTTACCAAATTATTTGGTAACTTTGACTTTCTACTTTGTTTTAGCTAAGGATAGATGCAATATGAAAATTTAAATATGATTATCTGACTTACGTAAATACGAGTCTTGCAAGACTATTTTCCATACACAGGCTCTCAACAATAGGTGTTTTATGATATCAGATTTACTGCAGCTGAATTCTGTTTGGAGTATTTAAATTGTTTCAAGAAATATGAAAACTTGTAACTGCTGTAAAATATTAGTCTAGCATTTTTTATTTAATTTGAACAGTAGGATGGACTCACTGTGTATGTGCAACACTTCTCATACTTGTGAATACTTAGTTGTAGCATTAGACCATTTTTGTAAATAGTGTGTTCACAATTCTACTTTTATATTTAATAAATATATTTTTTAATTTTCATGTACAAATACAACTTTATGAACCAGAGAATGTTAAGGACGAGGAATACAACCATGAACTACTTTTGGAGGCTGAAAATACTTGGGCTCTGCGTGAATGGTCAATCCAACATATTTTGTTTCCATCCATGAGACTTTTTCTCAAAACTCCAACCTCAATGGCTACAAATGGAACATTCGTCCAGGTAATAAGATTTCAGACTTAAATTGTTACTTTTCGTGCAGTAGGTTCTTTGCCAACACCTAATAACCATTTCAAAAGTCTTCATTGTCTACCAGTTTGGTACTCTTTGTCTGCATTTATCTGTCTGCTAATATTTAGTTGAGAGGGATAAGAAAAGTGTAAGCTGAAGATTGGCAAATGAGTTTCCCATTCTGCTTCTAAGAAGAGAACCATTTGTCTTGTTTGGTAAGAGGGATAGAAGAAAGGGACCAAAAGATTCCAATGTACGGTACGAAGCAAAAAAATGAACGAGAACAAGGATTTTCACTTTCATTTCCCCTCTCCGTCCCTTGCATTCTTACGGATACCTTTGAGAATTTTTAAATGTTTATATACCCTTCTTGTTCCTGAACTTTGCACTCCCATTCAATTTCATTGCTATGAGAAGAACATCTTCATTGCTTCATGATTGAGTTTCTGCTTGATTCTCGAAGTGTTCTCTATTAGCTCCCCTTATTTAATTGTATGCACTTCAACTGAAAATCTTGTATCAGTCTGGTTTGTGTGCGCTCTATACGTTATATTATTTTGCACTATGTATTGTAACAAGAAATTATATTCACTTTCTAGGTTGCTTCACTGGAGAAACTTTACAAGATTTTTGAAAGATGCTAATTAGGGCAGAATTCTTCCCGGCTCATGACAATTGCACATTCCGAAATTTGCATATAAATGTACAGAGTGCTATCCTTGTCGTAGATTATCAATCATGCAATTGAAATATTGTTCTTCAGACTAGTTTGGTTTGCTGGTTTAATTTTGCTTGATGTACTTAAGCAACTTACTCTTGTCACGGGTCCAAATTTCTTCGACTGCTTGGAGCCTCTAGTTTTATTAGCTTTCCTTCATTAGATTCAGAGTTGTTTTACAACTTCAAAACTAATATTAATTTTTAAAGAATTTTGGTTCAGGTCACCATAATGAAAGATAAGATAATTAGACTCAATAGTTCCAACTTCCATGACTCGATTGAAGCATTGTGAAGAATAGTGAATTCCAACATTGTGAATGAGAACGGACAGTTTTTTGGTGTATTGATCAAGCACCTAACTTCACCATTAACATGGAAATTTGTATATGCAATTACGGAAATAGTGGATATGAACAAAATAACTCTCCTGGCAGTTCAAGAGAGTCAAGAGTAAGGATGGTTAAGTATGTTGTCTTTGCCCCCACCCCCGGAACGGGAAACGTGATTTCTGTGCTTGATATCGTGCAAAATGAATAGGAAATTAGAAGGTAACTCTTGTGTAAGCTAACACAATATTTAGAGCAAACATCTTGAAAAATATTAGAGATCAACAAGTCTAAAAAGATTGGAATTTTCTGAGACTTCCAAAACACTGTATCTTTGAAATTATTTCCCCATTTAAATTTAGTTTGAAGGGAACCAAATGACAACAATTCAAATAAATGTTATTCAATAGTAAATATCTCTATATTTTCTCGACCTCTGTACTCAGCTCCTGCATCCTTTCAAGAAAACACAGCATGTTCTTCAAACCATTCTCATCTAAAAATGAAAGGAATATGTGAATTATTCAAGTTGCTCGAGATTTATATTATGCCAAACAAAAAATAATTTGCAAGTAGAATGTTGGAACATTACCAAATCTTGGTATTGTATGACCCTTTGGGTGATGAATTACTAATGGTTCTACAAATGATTCCAGGAGTAATGTCCCGTATGGTTTCAAGAAATCATTCTCCCCTGTCAAGGCGAGATATATAAACCGGTACTTTGTGAGAATACAACAAGTAATAACTCAACTTGCTAGCATGTTTAATACAAAATGCTGAACGATGAAGTATGCAAGTTCTTAAATTTTCATTCGGCGTGGTCGAGATGACAAAACTAAACATAATAGAAAGGCACAAGATTTGGAGCTACCTAAGAAATGAACAGATGGACATTGAATTGGCAATGAATATGCCTTGTCAGCCCATGACGGATTCTTCAACTTTGCTCCTCCAATTATTATCAATAATTTTATCTTAGGTACATTTGTAAGAGCCATACCCTGCAAAACAGAAACTTTTATACCATTCGGCTATGGTGGAAGATAAAATAAATACCGTCCCTACCTCTGCTTGTAATCCGGGCAATGCAGCCGATAAAATTGCACCCTGAATTGTTCAAAATCAACAGCAAATTTGTTGATGTAACTCTATTACATTACAATTTACATAAATGAAAAAGTAGGTTAAATATACCTGAGAAAAGCCAAGGAGGCCATCGAACGGACCATGTTTTATCATGCAATCTTCAATATAAGCAAGACATTCATCAAAGTTTTCGTACTCGTTAAATTCCTGAAAAAATAATTGAATTAAACAAAGTTGATTAAGATTAATGCCAAAATATAAAAAGAAAAAAACCTTATTGAACTGGAACCACTCGTAATACGGAGGATCGAAAATTCCTTGGACATCTGATTTGCCTCGACATGGAAAAGGAGCGTTGACAAAAACGAGATCCAATTTGTCGAGGACAGATTCCGGCCACTTTCCAGTGACTTGTTTGTTGAAAATCTCGGCGCTGGTTCGAAATCCGTGAAGGCACAAGAATCTGAATTTTCTCGGACTCTTAATTCCTTCACTTCCCATGCTTGAAATGAATGGCTGCTTGAATGCTACGCGTGTTGTCCTATATAGAAATGAAAGGTCTCAGCAATTTTCACGTGTTGAGTGACCCCTTTTCTTTTTTGCTTTGCATCAATTATTTATGCTTTTTAGAGTAAAATACATCACTTTTAAATGTTTTTATGTCAACATCACTTTTAAAAAGATGCTTATTAAATTAAAAAAATAATCAATATTCATTACATATTACTATTAGTCTATTCTTTTTATTAAATTTTAATTACATTATTTTGATCAGAGTCACAATTTTTAATTTTCCAATCCAAGGCGAGGCGAGGCCCAAAACTGATATTTATCTTCTATTTTGCAATATATATATATAATTATTCTAATTTCTTCATACAAATGTCTCCGAAGTCTTGCATGCAAATTCATCCCCTTTCTCTCCCGTTGTTCCTTCTCCGCTGTTCTACTTTCTTCAATCGGTAAGATCAGTGATCGTTTTTTTTTTTTCACCAGTTTTCTGCTTACCCATACGATCGCGATCTGTTGATTTGTAATAATACTCTTCAGAATTTTAGTTTCTTTATCGTGTATGTGTATAGTGCTTGTTATGCTTGAAGTCTCTGGTTGGATTATTCTTTTACTTAACAAAATTAATATTTTAGTTTGTTCCTTTAATTTTTGATTTGAATGTTTTAGATTTTTAGTGTTTATGATATGTATCAGTATGTAATCTAGAACAAAATTGATTCTCTTTCTTTTTAATTATGTTAAAGTATAACATCGAGTCCATAGGAAAAGAAGCTTGTGCAACAGGGCTCAGCTTCATAACTGAAATTCTGTTCTACTATCATTGGACTTGGCAAAATGTAAATTTTAGGCAGGAAAAAGAAAATTGGCGGGGCATGAATTGCTAGAATATTGCAGATTTGAGCACCGACAACTGTAGGATACTCTACTCGGAATTTATGCCTTTTCTAGTTGAATGAATAATAAAAGGGCTTATGTTGATGCTAAGTTTTTTGTTTAATCTTCGAGTTGGGCTCCTAGCTTTATGCTTTGATCGAAAATGTTATATTTGAAATTTATATGGATACAGGAAATAAATGACATGTAGTTAGTTATATACAACTAATAATGAGGTTCAATGGAGTATACGTGGTGCAGGGATTTTTTTCTTTTTTTCAGAAGATCGATAATTTTATAATGTCTTAATGTTGCTGAAGTGGTTATTGGTGAACACGTGTAGGTCACTGACCACCCTAGAAGTGCATTGTTTCAGTCTTTGGGCATGTTAGTAATGACGCTTGCACACATTTGAAAATACATTTGAAAATATGCAATGATTTGTTTCTCTTTAAATCCCTGCATCTTGTATTATTTCTTCCCATTTCTGAAGTGAGTGATGTGATGTTTCCTGTGTATCCAGCGACTTCGCCAAAACAAGGTAAATTGGCGAATCCTCTTTTTCTTCTGGTGAAGATTTCCTCTGATATATTTCTTTTGTTTTAGTTTTAGTTTAGTAACATAAGAGTATTTTCTACTACATGCCTTCTTGAATTTGTATATCTGTGGTCTTTTGACAGATAATTTGATTCCAAAAAATGGGTGGAAGTGCTATCAGTGATAATTGGGAGTTCACTTCACCTTCAAATGAAGTTCGTACTGTAGTTTTGGTTGGACGAACTGGCAATGGAAAAAGTGCTACAGGCAATAGCATTCTTCAAAAGAAGGCATTCAAGTCTATGTCTAGCTCTGCTGGTGTTACTAGTACTTGTGAGCTGCAGAGAACTGTGTTGCAAGATGGCACGATACTGAGTGTCATCGACACTCCTGGTATACAATACTGATATCATAAACTACTAGTCATATTTATATGTAGAGGATAATATGGGGGCTATATGGTTATACCTTTCTTTTTGATAAATCTCTATTTGAAAGTAAAGAAAAACAAGGTCCTGTAAGTCAATGCAGAAAAAAGAAGACTTTTGAAGTGCAATTGAAATAAGGTTAGATTGATTGCATGAAATGAAAATAATGCTCTTGAGGAAAAATGGCAAGATATAAATTTCTATGATCTATTCTCTGTACATTTGTTTTATAACTTTAATAAATGTTTATCTTGATAAAAATGCAGGATTGTATGATTTTTCTGCTGAACCAGAATTTATTGGAAAAGAAATTGTTCAATGCATCAATATGGCAAAGGATGGTATCCATGCTGTTCTTGTAGTTCTGTCTGTTAGATCCCGATTTTCAAGAGAAGAAGCTGCTGCTGTTCAGAGCTTGCGGAAATTCTTTGGTAGCAAAATTAGTGACTATATGATAGTAGTTTTCACTGGTGGAGATGACCTGGAAGAAAATGATGAAACTTTGGAGGATTACTTGGGTCGTGACTGCCCAGAGCCTTTGAAAGTAGGCTGGAAGTATTGTTTATCATATGTGTTGTGTTATGCTATTATATATTTTTACATCTCTGATATCTACTCAAACTCTTGTAAATGAGCTTTTACATAGAACAGCAAGTTAACTAAGAAATTATCTTTGCTTCTGCAGCTTACTAATTTTCTACTAATATCTAATTTCTGTCTTACTAATTGATTTAGTAACTGTGGCTTTGTGCCTTGCCTCTATTGGTTAAATGAAAAACTATAACAGTGTGGGTCATTTGGTGGTATCTGCGTTTTATTTTCCTTCGTTTAGTTCACTTGCATCAAATGAACCTTGATTTAAATGAGGGCCTTATCCAATCAAATAACTAGCTGATTATCTTTTCCTCATAATTTTATTTTGCAAATTCCCCCTCCTCTATGTTGCATTATTTTGGGCCACTTCTTATTGTATGATTTTAAACAATTTCGAGCTTAATGGATGGCATGGGAACAACTGGCATGTTTAATTAAGATTTTGAGGAATGGGATTAGGCATGCTTTTACTTCAGCTATTTTCTGGACTGCTGGATAGGGCTGATGTGTGTTCAGTGGGAGAACATACTATTTAACCATGGTTATTTTGTCATGACACGTAAAGTACAACTGGCATGTTTAATTAAGATTTTGAGGAATGGGATTAGGCATGCTTTTACTTCAGCTATTTTCTGGACTGCTGGATAGGGCTGATGTGTGTTCAGTGGGAGAACATACTATTTAACCACGGTTAATGTACTTCATTTTCATTCAGTTATTTCATTCATTGCAGGCTTTCAAGGGAAAAAAAATGTTTGTTTGTTTGTTTTATTTATTTAGTTTTTATTCACGTGGTGATCTTAAATTAAGCAGCAGTTGTCTCAGTATTTCGTTTTCCCCATATTTAATTGGACGTACCTTCTGAAATTAATTGTTTCTATCTTGATATAGGTCACTCTCCAAATGTGCGGAAATAGGTATGTCCTCTTTAATAACAAGACAAAGGATAACTCCCAGAAATCTGCACAGTTGGATATACTTCTTTCCCTTGTAAATGGAGTTGTAGATAAAAATGGTGGAAAACCGTACACAGATGAGCTGTTTGTTGAATTGAAGGTGAGTGTTTTCGTCGATGACCTTTTTCGGTTAATCTATAAGCATATACTAAAGTTTGTGATGCCAACTTTATTATTAACAGAAGGGAGCCATGAAACTGCATGATCAAACTGCAGAAGTTAATTCCTTGGAGGGGTACTCCGAACAGAAGATATCAGTGTTGAAGCCGCAGTTTAATAAATCATATGAAGAGCACCTTAAGAGAATAACTGAGATGGTATTTTATGTTTTTCCCTTGGTGCCTGCTTACTTGTTCTATTATTGTTCAACTTATCGGTCTAAATTTCTGATACATTTAATCCTAAAAATATGATTACACCTTAAGTTTACTGCTATTGACATGAAGGAAACCCATCTGTTACCTCATATGACTTGTAAAATGATTTTTCCCTTTGGAATGGCATATCCTTGAAGTAAACAGTTCATTAATGAATTGGAAGTCAGTCAATGGAAAATAGCTAATTTTTTGTCTAATATGTTTCTTCACTCCTGGAACTGGCAAGACAGGATTACTTTCCATGCTACAAGTTTGTTTACATTACGGAACTTACGTTTATGAAGGGTACTTATGGAACATTTGTTTTGCTTTGTGTGGACAATATTGTTTTAGGTTGAGTCAAAGCTTAAGGAGGTCACTGAAAGGCTTGAACAGCAATTGGCCGAAGAGCAAGCTGCTCGCTTGAAGGCAGAAGCGAATGCACAAGCTGCTCAGGTGAAATCTGATGATGAAATACGAAAGCTGAGAGAACATCTAGAGAGAGCTCAGAGGGAGACTGACGAGCTGCGAAAGCAAGCTGTCAGTGGCAAATGTTCTATTTTGTGATAACGATTGAGATTATAAGGTTGATGTTTATATTATTCGGGAGAACTACATAGCTTGCAAACTTTAAAGGATGCATTCCCCTGCTCTACTTTTACGTTCTGTTGAGGTCAAGGATACTAAAGTTTCATGAGTTATTCATGAAGTTCTTATTCAACATCTATTTGTTAATATTAAGTGTGAATCTTTAGGTGAGACTAGGTGAGTGATACCCTGGAATTAATCATGTAGCATGACTGCCGATCACGAAAGACAATTTTTTTTTATTTTTTTAAATACACGTTTCATAACACAAAGCACATTTAAAATAATCCATATTCCTACATCTCAAAATCATAATACGTACAGAGTGCAAAACTAGAAAATTTTCTAGAATATTGCAGATTTAATTTATCACTATTTGCCAATCAGGATATAGGATGTTGCACTAGTATAGTAACTAGGAAATTGTGCCTTTTGTCATTGTTATCTTAAAAAAACTACGTCAACCAGGGCTTAATATGTAGAATAATTCTACTTGTAGATAATGATGTTATATAATTGTTTATGTATGGATAAGATGTCAAAAAGAGGGGTTTTTTTTTTTTTTTTGTTGTTGAATAAATTATGACGTAATCATATTTCATCATATTATATATATGTAAACCATTACATATATATAGCTCAATCGTAATATGTAATATGAATTATTCTTCTTATACATTCAGGTGTACACCCTTTAGTGATATAATGCACAAGTATCATTCTTTCACCGGCCATGACATAATGACACTTGTGTATTACTTTAATTTTTATTTGAAAACTAATTTTTAAAAGCATTTTCAAATCGAAAATGTTTTTTGAGGAAGTCACATTTGACCAACTTCTTCTAAACTCTTCTAATTACATGAAATATTTTCATAAAATTAGCCAAACGGGTCTATAAGTAGCTTTTGAGTCTCAAAAGCTCATTTTGACTTTTCAAAAGTCACGCGAACCGAACCCTTAGTAGCTTCAAAACAATGACAATTTCTATTATAAGAATCAATTCTTGATATTCATGCATGAATTAACGAGTCTTGGTTCTAACAATGTTATCAAACATTAATTCTGAACAAAATTTAGCCTATGTTTGGTAGGCATTTTTGTGGAGATAATGCATTTTTTTAGTTGATGTGATAGGGAATATGTGGTTGAAAAAGAAAGAAAAATTATTGATGTGATGGAAATTATTATTTTATTGAAGAATGTATGGTTGAAAATGAGTAGAAGAATGAGAATGAAAAATATAATGTGGTTCAAACAGGGGCTAAATAAATTATTGTATGATCAATCTTTGACATGAGTACTAGCTAGCTTCATACCTTGATGTATATATGTTTACACTAGAAAATATGCTACTCTGCTTCCATATTCTTGCAGCATTTGAATACTTTCTCTACAAATGCCTTTTTTTTTTTTTAATTTGTGGATTTTTTAGCAAATAATCTTAAGTCAGAAAATGGGTGGAAGTGCAATAATTGATGAATCCTGTTTTAGTTGGTCTTTAAATAAAGTTCGAGCTATAGTTGAAATGGTTATGAAACAAACATCCGTACCCTCCTCGCGGGGCAATGTATTTATTATGCTACTTCGATAAATAAATATTACCTACAAAATGAGGTTGGAGCGTTCTCCCCCACTGTACCTCCGGCGTGAGAATTAGTAAATGATTCGTGAATGTAAATTTAGAGGGAAAGACAAAATGTGAGTTCAGATGGTTAAAATTTTTCAGATACATACCGTCTCGCCTTAGAAGTATGTATAGGTGACTTGAGCCATGTAACTATTGGGGGTTATTGTGCTACGTGTCCCACGTAGCATCTCCCACCACCTCCACGTTATGAGTAGAGGACATCCACCTATCTAGCGGTTGGTCGTGTCCATGATAATCGTTATACGGTTCCCACCCAAGTCATGACTGTTTTTATGGTTAAGTGTCGTGTTGGCCCCGTAGTGATAGAGGGTCTCATAATGAACGTAGAGGGTCTCATAGTGATCGACCGTCTTATAATGGTAAACGACCTAACATGAACTTAAAGGGCCTCGTAGTGGTCGATAACCCGACGTGGCATCGTAACAGTAGACGACCCATCACTCAAGTAGAGGGCCTTGTCGGGGTAGACGGCCCTTCGTGAGATGCTCTACGTAGAGGGCCTATTGAATAGTTTTCAACATGTTGACCGTCGTAGCCAATTATTGATGCCATCTAATATTAATAGTTTTAGTCGGAAGAACTGGTGATGGAAAAAATGCCACGGGGAACAGCATCCTTCAACGGAAAACTATTCAGGTCGATTCGTAAATATTCTTCTGTTACCCGTACTAGTAAGCTGAAGACATTGTTAATGGAAGATGGCCGGAGACTGAATGTCATGACACTCCAGATTTGTAAATGAGAAAATATAGGCTTTAGAAAATTCAAAGGAAATAATATTTACCTACCACTAACCACAAGCACAATAATTCTTAGGAACATGGGCAAGATGTAAGATGCTAAGGTCTATTCTTTATACATCTTTTACTGTAACTTCTATATATTTTTAACTTGAGAAAAATGAAGGTCTGCAAGATATTTTTGTTGACGTTGAATCCATTTCAAAAGAAATTATTAAGCATGTTGACCCCCAAAAAATGTACCATGATGTGGCCAATAGATCCCAAGACCTCTCACGTCAACGCAAGTTGGGTTCCTGCACATTTGGACAAACTGTTAGTCGTACGTGGCCTTCTCTGGAAGGGGTGGAGTTGGCCGCGTGGACTCCGATGGTTAAGTCAGTTGGAGAAGTAATTATATGAGTGTGAGAGAGTTTAAAACTTGAGCCTCCAATGTAAAAAAGAGGGTCGACTTTAAGGTGAATGACAATGCACGTGGCCTCATCCAAATGACTGACCTCTCTAGTCAAAGACATCAATCAATCACAGTCTTAAATACTAATACCATTTTTGTATTCACAAAGCCTAGCTTGCGGCTTGGACTTGACCAAATAGGTTTGCGACGATGACGGTAGCAGTGAGTTGTCTTGTCAATCACGTGGCACAATAGCTGCTCAAGATCTTGTCACTGCCTCGTCATGGACCTACTTTTGTAATGGGGTCTGCGTGTAATGGGGTCGGTCCAATTTTTCTATAGGGTGGAAAGTGGGTCGTTCACTCTTGAAGCAGGTCGTCCGCGTGTAGTTGGATCGTCCCATGTCAATGTATAAGGCGTTGGACCCACGAACCGATCGCCACATAGGTTAATTGAGATCATGTGTGGGTCCTAGTTTACAAGGCATAACAACAGTCCCTAAAGTCCAAGTATGATTATTCATGTAATGCATGGACTTTCGGGTTGAAGTAGTAGTGAGGAGTCTCTCTGATAGAGTTGAAGCTTGTGACAAAGCTGAATAGTACGAGGCGAAACCTTGGAGCAAATGGCGAGCCTTTTTGTTAATGTCGAAGCCTTTGATAAGGCTGAATAATACAAGGCGAAGCCCTTGGAGTAAAGGTCGAGCCTCTGTGATTAGTTCTCAATGAAAAACAATCGGGTAGTATGGCGGTTTCCAAGGTCGTATTACGTGCACATTTAATGTGCGATATACAGTTGGCGAGGCTCACTTGAATCTAAGGTGTGTCTAATTCACGGCTTCATCTGAGCCCTTGATTTGAATTTTGAACAATCACCTTTTGGTTTTGACGTGTTGGATGAAATTGCAGATATACGTCCCAGATCATAGTGGGAGAATATCCAACGGTGGGGGTTCGTTCATCCTGGATATATAAAAGGTCCAACCCTACTTTCTCATTCTTCTTCACTTTGCGAAAGTTAAAAATTCCAAGTGTTGAAAATCCTTGAAATTTTTTAGCACTTCCTCCGTCCTTTTTCCAACAAACAACTCCGTTTTCTCCGTATCCAAGCTTCTAAAACTTGCATAAGTACCCAACATTTTCAAATTTTCCATCTTATTTATGTAAAATGGCTTCCTCTTCAAAAAAGAATGTGTCCGGGGGTCTTCTGAAGTAAATATGACACTAATTTGTGCCGAGATGGGTTTGCCTCCCGTGATTCCCACTGAGAGAATCATGGAGGGCCCTCATAGTGCATGGATGATGTCGGAAGGCCCCATAGACTATAGTATTAGATGGGAGGCCTCTTTGTGGGTGATAGATATAAAAGAGAGTGAGCTGGGAACCTTTAGGGAGATGTATAGAATCCCTGATAACATTGAAATGTTTGTGCCGACCCTTGAGGAGAGGGCTTGCTTCCCTACCACTATACCATTTCTTTAGATATATCCTTAGGCACTATAATATAGCCCTAACCCAATTAGTGCCAAATGTATGGAGCCAACTAGTAGGGACCTTTTTTCTTTGGAAGGAGGTCACTCTTGGCCAGGATGTGCCCCACACGTTTTCCAGACCCTCTTTTAGCCCCGAGTCTCAAGTGAGAGGAGTGATTGCAAGGGATGGCATTGCATGAACACCTGGGGCTCGTATTCTCCCTTCATCTGTGGAACTCCAACCTCTATCAAGAGACAATGGAAGGACATGCGGCCTGGAGATAACTGTGTCAATCCAATACCACGAGTATAGTGAGTCTAGCCTTAGCTGGTTTAGTATTTTCCTTATGCTTTTATTCTTTGTTTCATGTTTCTGATGTGCGCTTTGTGCAGAAGCAGTTAATCGGTTTGAACTCGAGCCATCTGAGTGGACCATCATCAAGGTAATCTACGAGCTGCCCTCAGAGAAAATGTACTTCAAGAACATACTTGGGAAGCAGAACCTCTTTGTGACCTACCAGCCAATAGCTACCAAAAGTATATCAACTCATGATCATTCATGTTGATGGTTCCGTTGAGTTGACTTTCTTTTACCTGACTGATGACAACTCGTCTTTTATTTTCAAGTCAGCATGATAAAAAGGAATATGTCAAGCCAGACATATTCTTTATGATGCGCCTTGGAGAGACGAAGAATAAGAAGGCATTGAGCTCTATTTCTTCTACCTACAAAAATCAACGGGATGAACTGAACCCCCTCTCCAAAATGAACCCATTGCTCTTCCAGAAAAGAAAGGGAAAAAGAGGAAGGAGGCAGAGACTTCGATGGAGAGGCTCCAAAAGAGGAGGTTGGTTTTGACAAAGAATACCGAGCCTAATCCTCCCCTAATGCTCCGGACAACCCTTGGGGAGTCACTTCGATTACCCATTCAAGCCGAGCCTATTTTCTCGGTGAAAATTGTTGATGTGGACGAGGTAGCTGAAGAGAGGGCTAGCCTAGTGCGGGACAGAGAGGCCAGGAGTGCCCCATCTAAAGGAAATACCCTCAACTTTTTGGGCGGAAGGTCTGACGAGATAGTCTCCATAGTAATGAAGATACTTTCTGCTGAGGTCCAGGGGGCTGGGAGGATTCAACAAAAGTACTGAAGTTATAAGTACTTCTCGTATGCCAAGACCTGTGATGCAGTTGATATGGTGGAGGTTGGGCTCGCCCTGTAAGCTTCTTCTCAGGGCTTTTTTTAAATGCCCAGATGGAGATGAGGTGGATGTAGGGCCTCAATAAAGAGCACCTCCAAAGGGTTTAGGATGCTAAAGTAACTTTGAATAAAGCAAAGGCAAAGGCGTCTTCAACCAATGAAGCCTCTAAGGTAAAGCAGGCTAAGGCGAAGTCGAGGATGGAGGCACTTCTTAAGGAGAACAATGAATTGAAGAAAGAAGTCCACCTTGGGTTGAGGCGAAGTCAAAGATGAAGGCACTTCTTAAGGAGAACAATGAATTAAAGAAAAAAGTCCAACTCTGCAAAGTCGAGGTTAATACCCTGACGAAACGTGTGGAGAACTCTAATAATCTACAGAAGATCGTTTTGTCAGCCTCAGAAGTGGCTCACAAGGAGAATGGGAAACTGAATGCTCATGTTGAAGAGCTGATTGCTGAGGCTGCCAACTTAAAACAGCAGTTGAGTGGGGCAGGGGAGGCAGTTGTGAATGAATATATCGCCCACTTCCATGAAACGACAAAGAATGACGGCTTTGGCTTGTATTGAAGGAGGGTCGCATACAATGAAGTCTTTGGGAGACGTGCCAAGCTACATCCCCAACTGGAGCTAGCTGCCATAAAAGAAGAATTTCTACCTGCTGAACCATCCACTCCTACCAGTGAAGTTGAAGATTATGTGGAGGAGATAGATGCCCCAAAGGAGCCTCAGTAAGATGCTGCTGCTTAAACTTTAGGCCTTTGTAATATTTTTGTAGCAGTCATCCTCCCCCCCTCCCATTTTGTAATGAATTTGATTATATATAAAAGAACTTTTTATTTTTCAATCCCTTCGTGTTTTTTGCTGATGCTGTTGACTACCATATGGGCTCACCATAATAATCTGAGCACGTTATATGAACTCATCGTACCTTAAGTAAATAACATGATCATGCCGTGCATAATTAAGCACGAACTGGTCACACTTAAAACTTGCTGAAGACGTTTGGGCTCGCTGTAATTAATCTCGAATAGTAATAATAATAATAATAATAAGAATAATAATAATAATAATGTATGAGCTCTTTATAACAAACTAGATCAATAAGATATGGGCTCGCCATAGTTGACCTTGAATAATAATAATGTATGGTCTCGTCATACAAAACTAATCTGAATTAATAATATATGGGCTCGTCATAATGGATATTGAATAATAATAATAATAATAATAATAATAATAATAATAATGTATGGGCTAGTCATACCAAACTAATCTAAGTTAACAACATAGGGCTCACCATAGTTGACATTGGAGAATAATAATAATGTATGAGCTCGTCATACTAACTAAATTAACAATGTATGAGCTCGCCATAGTTGACCTTGTATAATAATAATAATAGCAGCGTATGAGCTTGTCATACGTAACTTATGAGCTTGTCATAGTTAATAATTTGATGGAGATATGGGCTCGTCATATTTTAACCATTGGTGGATTGTATGAGCTTGTCATACGTAACGTATGAGCTTGTCATAGTTAATAATTTGATGGAGATATGGGCTCGCCATATTTTAACCGTTGGTGGAGTGTATGAGGTTGTCATACGTAACTTATGAGCTTGTCATAGTTAATAATTTGATGGAGAAATGGGTTCGCCATATTTTAACCGTTGGTGGAGTGTATGAGCTGGTCATATGTAATTTATGAGTTTATCGTAGTTAATAATTTGATGAAGATATGAACTCGCCAAATTTTAACCATTGGTGGAGTGTATGAGCTTGTCACACGTAACTTATGAGCTTATCATAGTTAATAATTTCATTAATTTAATGGAGATATAGGCTCGCCATATTTTAACCTTTGGTGGAGTACATGAGCTTGTCATATGTAACTTATGAGCTTGTCATAGTTAATAATTTGATGGAGATATGGGCTCGCCATATTTTAACTGTTGGTAGAGTGTGAACTTATCATACTTGCAAGAATTGGAGAACCGACATTTGCATTAATCAAAAATATATACAAGCAATGATCTTGGCCTCACTGGTAATACATTCATAAGTGCTCTATATTCCAGGGATAAGGTTGCACCTTCCCGTCCAAGCTTTCAATTAGGAAAGTGCCTCATCTCACGTAGCCTGATATACGGTAAGGGCCCTTTCAGTTCGGACCCAGCGAGCCAATGCCAGGCTCTTTCGAAGAAAGGAAAACTCTTCTAAGCACAAGATCCCCCATTCTGAATGACTTCTTGGGGATTTGGCATCCTACCCGCTGGTGTATCATCATGAGTAGCTAATGTATGGTAGCATTCTGCTGGGCCATGTTCCTTATATTTGCAGCCATCTTCCATAATTCCCTAACTAAGCGTGCTGTGGTATTGCTTCGCCTATGTTGGTGGTGGGGACGACGCAAGTTCACATTTGTTCGGAGGACTTCTTCTTCAGAAGCCTCTATTGTCTATTTCTGCCATGCGATCCGTAGAGACTAGAACTTATGACGTGTATTTGACTTGGAGCTAAAAATAGGTATTTTATGTGCTTTCTCTTTGTAGCTGTTCTTTCTTCAAGAACCAAGCATTTCTTCAAGGTTCTGTTTTCAATAAATTTTACTATTAGAATGCTTGTGGTTATAGTGTCGAATTTTACTACAGGCAGCGTCAATCTATTGACCCCAAAAAATGTACCAATGATGTGGCCAATAGATCCCAATGTCTCTCATGTCCACGCAAGTTGGGTTACTGCACACTTGGACAAATCGTTAGTTGCACGTGGCCTTCTCCGGAAGGGGTGGATTTGGTTGCGCGCACTTTGACGGTCAAGTCAGTTGGAGAAGTAATTATATGAGTGTGGGAAAGCTTAAAACTAGAGCCTCCAATGTAAAAAGGGGGTTGACTTTGGGGTGAATGAGCAAGATGTGTGTGTAACAAGAATACAGTTTTGAGAGTCTAAAATTACATTACTTTTGAATGACACTAAGTGTGGATTTTTATATTTGGCCAGGGTGAATGAAGGCCTTCGAATGACAATGCAGGTGGCCTCATCCAAATGGCTGACCTTTCTAGTCATAGACATCAATCAATCACATCCTTAAATGCTAATATCATTTTTGTATCCATAAAGCCTAGCTGGCGGCTTGGACTTGACCAAATAGGTTTGCTCTTGTCAATCACGTGGCACAAGATCTGCTCAAAATCTTGTCACGCCTCGTCCTAGACCGGCTCTTGCAATGGGGTCGCGTGTAATGAGGTCGGTCCAATTTTTCTATATGGGGGTAAGCGGTCGTTCACACTTGAAGCAAGTCGTTTGCGTGTAGTTGGGTCGTCCCATGTTAGTGTATAAGGCATGGGCCACCCAAACTGTTCGCCATGTGGGTTAATTGAGACCATGTATGAGTACTAGTTTTGCAAGGCGTAACAAAGTGCATCGATATGACAATCAAGCTTTTCCTTTCGTTCTGTCTGGGACTTGGTCGAATTGTTTGGTAGCAAATTTAGTGATATGATAGTAGTTTTCACTGGTGGAGATGTTATTGACTCACTGGATGACTATCTGCACAGCTGCCCAGAGCCCATAAAGGTAGGTTGCTATCGTTGTCTAGTCAAACTTATAATAATCAGCTAATTATGTACAGCAATAAACTCTTCTCGTATGGTGTTAACACAAAACGAATTTTACTGTTTCCATTGTCAAAGAGATTAATGAATTGATAGTCATGATAATGTTGCTTAAGAATTTGAGAAGTGGGAGGTAATGCATACTTTCTTGCCATGCATGATTAACATTATTAGATCGCATCTAGCTCCACTTTCATTCAGTGCCTTCATCACTCGCAATTTACGTGCATTTGAATAACTGAAAAGAATTAGTTTGTTATATTTGTGTAGTCTGTATCATTTTGAACGTTCTTTCCCAAATAAATAATTGTTACTGTTTGGAATAGGATATTCTTGAAATGCGTGGGAATCGCCGGGTTCTCTTTGATAACAAGACAGAAGACACATCGAGGAAATCTAAACAACTGATGGAACTTCTTTACCTTGTAAATGAGGTTGTGGACAAAAATTCTGGAGAACCATATACAAATGATCTTTTTATTAAATTTCAGGTGAGCTTTCTTTTTGTTAATCTCTACTTTGATGAAGTTTTCCTGTAAATATTGATGCTGTTACTTAAATTTGTCATTTAACTTTAAATCTGAAAGTTAAATCATTATATATATTCTTTCGCATACTTGTGAGTTACAATTTTCCACCGGGCAAATACCTCGAAGAAAATTGTCATGTCGACTGTCATTGGAGGCATTGTAGTTGAATAAGATACAGCTGGTGATCAAAGTCCATTGAAAAAAAGAATTGATTGTTTCAATAAACTCGTCCGTTTTAGTCTGATATGTGATGGGTACTTACGAAACATTTTGGTTTCATTTTTGTCGAAAATATTGTTTTCAGGTCTCAAGGCTAAAGGAGACCACTGATGCTCTTGAAAAGCAATTGTCTGAAGAGTTAGCAAGTAGGAATAAGCTAAAGGAGGCCACTGATGCTCTAGAAATGCAATTGTCTGAAGAGAAAGCTGCAAGGAGGAATATTGAGAACGAACTATTTAAGCTGGTGGAGGATTTGCGGAAGCAAGTAGGAATTGGTAAATGTACGATTTTGTGAGAAGATCACAAGGATCATATATTTATATGTTTTGGGGGGACAAGTACTTATCAAGTTACAAACTTGGAAGTGTGTTTTTATTTGCTATGCTTTTGCTTTCTGTCTGTTAAGGTTGAAGGATGCTACAGTTTTACAAGTTTGTGGTGAAGTTCCTTTCAAACGTTCACTTGCTTATAATGTTGGTTATTTGTCTCTTGGGCTTCTACTTATCTATAAAACATATATATTGTCTGTTTGGAGATGTGGGATGTCAACGAATAGTAACAGCATTGTACCTTTGTTTCTCACTGATAAGTGAGCAATGCAAAGAAAATGTCCTCATGATTCCTACTTAAGTTAGACGATTAAGGCATATATTGGGTTGTTTTTCTTGTGCATTGATGGTTTACAGTCATGGAATTATCTAGGATGATTATTGATTAAAGAAGATAATGATTTTTTCATTCATTTGTATCCAAACCACGAAGAAGGCGAAATTTTACTAAAATGGAGGATTAACTTAAAGAGGGGTCAAGACCTCACCTCCCACTCGACACGCACACAAGACAGGCTTGATAGCCTAGTATCACGAAGCAGAATATTTATAATAGTCGATACATGACTTAAAAACATAAAGTTCATCAAATGCTAGAAGAAAGCACTTCAATTTATACGCTATTAGAATATTATCTACCCCCAATATGCATGTTCTCTCATGACATTACCTGCATTGCAAGAAGACGAATAGAAGTCATAAGTATTGTGATTCTAATATTAAAAATAAACGAAAAATTAATTTCAATATTCAATTTTAATTTCTTGCTAAGAAATAAAGAATACTGACATCTTTATTTGAGAAAAAATTCTTCTCAATATTGAGTTTTGTTAAATAATGCCAACGGTTTCCAATTAATGTTAATATTTGTCTTCTACAAATTAAGATTTGTGAACGTCTTAGGAAACACATACCCAAGATGAAGGATCTTCTTGTCACGAGTAGGATAAGGTGCAGGAGGCATTTCCTCCATCAAATTCAGTTGAAGGCTACGAGCAAGATAAGCCTGGATCGCATTGTAGTCATGCCCACTAGGCATCATGCTTAGTTGCTGAAGCCCTTCAGTTTCTGCTACCTGGGTTTTTGAGGATATTGGAGTGTGTGTGTGTAAATATGATCATAAAAAATAATCTAGAACTTTACAAGTCACAAGAATCCCTATCGTTTCAGAAATCTTTCAGTTAGCTAATGCGGGAGCTATGTATTAGGCTAAAAAGAATAAAAAGATGTATTGAAAAAAAAAAAAAAAATTAGCACAATTTTATGGGATTCTTTTTCCATATCCATTGGCTTCTTGATTTTATAGCGGTTGACACTTCTAATGATTTATGATTTTTTCATTTGTTATCCAAGCTTACCTTTGCTCTGAGGCAGGCATTTTCCTGCTCCAGCTGAACTTCCTATTCACAGGACACGTTTGAAAAGAGAATAATGACAATCATAAATTTCTTAAAAAAAAAAACTCCAAAAAATTATTTATTTGCTAGAAAACTATCGACAATAGTACCAAATTAAGTATTAGTTTAAGAGCATACCCTCTTCTGCAAATGCTCAGTTTCAGCAAGTATCAGTTCATGCTGTCCAAGTGAAACAATAACCATTAAGAATTAGTATGAGAAAAGAGAGGAACATATAAGATATGTGTGTGTATGTATAATTACACACTTTGGTTGATATATCATATGTTTCAGATAGACAATCAATTGATGAAGGAGAAAATGGTTGATATAGTATATGTTTTCACTATGTATGACTAACTGTTTACCTTCTTGGATCTGATTCTGGTTATGCCTCGTTCGAGCCTGCTTTCCAGCTGCTTTAACTCCTTCACATTCAAAGACCCCAATCCTTCACCCATGAGATGCCTGAGAAGAAGATTGTAAACTTTTGGTGCCATTAAATAGGACATCTATTGACTATACAAAATTATTCCTGCTACTTAGACATATGAATTATTCAAGTATTTCATAATCTACAATTAAATTTTATAACTAATGCATCATGCCGATCCATTATGTATAGTTGCAGGAGAATTTAAGACCTATTAGTTGATATATTCAGTTTATTAAAATACAAAACTTACAAAAATTTAAAATCCTTAAAATTATATAGTATTTTTCCTCTAATTTAGGACATGTTTGAGCTCCATTCTTTTGTCAAAATGCATTTTGGAATAGTGATTTGATGAAGAATGTGTGGTTGAAAAATAAGAATTTTTTTTGAATTTACGTGTAATATTATTTTATTGAAAAATGTGTGATTAAAAAGAAGAAAGAAAAAAATGTATATTAAAATTATTGGAGATCAAACATGCTCTTAGTTTTTATCAAGGTAAAGCAACTAATCTAAAAGAGTCAAATATAGTGCACGTGTTTGGAATATATATTTTCAATTTGTTTCCCATTATGATCATCTGTAGGAAGGCAGCAGATTTCAGGCCCATGGAAATTCTTTTCAAGAGGTACGATTTTTGTTCAGTTAAATGATGAGTTTACCTGTTGGAGCTCTGGAGCATCTGTATTTGCTGGCGCAGTTTCTTCGACTCTTGTTGGTAAAACTGCATTCAAGCCGTAAAATGAAGATCAACAAAAACTTGGATATCCTTATACTCCTTTCTCATTGATATTTTCTGCAAACAAAAATCCGGACCTCCGAGAAATTCTAAGATGGTGCTTTCTTATCGATAAATTCACAAAAAAATATTAACAAAAATAAATTTTATTTATGCATTTATTTTTTAATGACTCGTGTGTCCATCCTGAATTATCTGTGTGCCTGCCTATTACCCTTTTTTACAATCTCATTTTACCTGAGCGTTAATCTCCTGAGTAGTGTATGCATTTGCACTGTCTGAAGTTGACTTCTTGTATCTCTCTATAGTTGTCCTAATGCTGCAGATAGTGGAAATTATTCAACACAAATATTCGAAAATAGGAGGATGGGGGAGTATTTATGTATCCACACACCATTAACTCCTTTACATACACATGCATACAGTGTACATGAATATTCACCAGAAAATCAACAAAAAGTTATCTAAATAATTCATCAGCCTGCGTCGTTTGTACTATGAAAGTGCATATAATGAGAAAATCAAATGCATAGATGATTGTTAAAGGATAAATTCCCACATCGAATAAAGATGTAAACATAAACCAACTTATAAAGAATTGGGTTACTCATCTTAATAAGATTGACCTTTTAAGATAAAACCTCAAATCTTAACATGGTATTAGAGTCCATTAAGTTCTAACGAGCAATTCGATCCGATTAAGACTCCAAAAAGTGAGCATACGAATTATAAGATTGATCTGCTTAAACAAGATACCATCTTGTGGCGGGGGAAGGGAGGGGGGGATGTTAAGGAATAAAATCTCATATCGAATAAAGATGTAAACATAAAACAACTTATAAAAATTGAATTACTCCTTTTAATAAGGTTGACCTTTTAAGATGGAATTTCAATTCTTAACAATGATCACTTGGGGAATATTTGGCAAGCAATACAAATTTTTTTGGATAATTTAACGTTGTCGGTGTATTTAATAAATTTTACCAACATGGCTTCTGTGTATTTAAATACCATCCGTGTCATGAGTTGTTGACGTACTCTAATAACAAAGACTTGGAACATTTTTGTTGTAACAAAATAGAGAACAAAAGAAGAACCATGGACCTAGGAAGTGGCTGGAGCTGGATAACATTATCTATGTGAATTAGATTTCTAAGATGTTTTCATAAGCACACGTGGTAGAACCAAGTGTCAAGAGATGTGATACAAAACCTAGGAGTCATCGAAATGAAATATGTGGTTGACGAATTCAAATTATGGAAGGTGACAAACTTGATGGGAGGTGTGCATATCCTTGGGATCTAATCCACGAAGAATAGGTATTTCCATCTGCACATCTGACATCTCATTAATCTCTTGTTTGGCACATATCCTTTAATTTTTTATTTTTATTTTCAAAATTCATTCTCAATCACGCATTCTTCCAATAATTTTTTTTACAACGGACTCATAATTTTTATACTTTTTAACTAAACATTCTTAAAAAAAAAAAATTTATTTTCACAAAGCTTGTTCTAAAAAAATTACGTTAAACAGACCTACAACTTCTTCCCGTCCTAATATATTCTATCTCTATCTTATGGCGAACCAAAAGAGAGAGGAGATTTATTAATATCTTCATAGATTTAGCTTTGGTTGAAGTTCTATACGTTGAGTGGTCGAGGGAATAATTTCTTAAAAGACTGGTTTGATTTTAACTTGTAAGTCCTAATGAGTATAAAAAAGTGTAAAAATCTCTAGAAAGTGGAAATAATGACTAAAGTGAAACGTTGAAGGAAATAGGGAACAAATAGTTGCAGCTAATGTATGTAGAGATATCTTGTTGCATCTAGTGGGACTAATCTTACATGCCACTGAATGTTATTTTAGTTAAGACAACATCCTAGTACAAGAAGGGTAAATAGAGAATTGAGATTATTAATCATGTCTCTATAATGGTGCAAGGGAGGTGATGTCACTTTAGGGCAGACAATACTGAAAGTCATTAGGACTGTGTTCTCCATGATATGCACATATAAAAAATTCAGGATTATATATCTGCCTTTTCTGATAAGTCTCTGCGATGCAATTCAAAGTTCAATCAAACAGGAAGAGGAAAAGAAATTGATATAAGCCTATAACAATGCATGCTTAATTATTTAAATATTGTTGGAAAATTTTACCTTCCTTCTGCTTCTCTCAACACAAAAAATAATGAAACCCTAGAATCTAGGCTTTTTGTGAGTAACATGGAAATTGAAAGTCAGAGAACTTTAGACTATTGAAAGCTATAACCTTTTTACTGACCAAAAAAACTGCTGCTGGATACACAACTTCAGTTAACAAATACTGTCAAAAGATTTGGATGCTTTGTAAAGCTATAATTGGAAACTGAAAACCAAGGCAAACTAGAAGTCACAAACAACAAAAATGTGAAAGAAATTAGAGCTGTTGGCTCTTAACTGCAGTTGTGAAAAGAAAAAAATGCTCGTGATGTGGCATATCTTTGTCTTGGATGATGTGCACAGTGTTATCATTTTTAAATTGATGCACAATTAATTGTTTTTAAAAACATATTCTTGATAATGAAAATAATGATCATCTATGCTGCATTCTATACAAAAACAAGTCAATATTAGAAGTAAACAACTATTATTATTTGGTTACATAAAATTGCAAATCACAAAAGACAGTGAAAAAAAATAGTCTCCTAAGCTCTAATAGTGTAGTTATTATATTACCACTACAAATTTTTTTTACCACACCACAATTTTAAATAAATGTTTTATCGACTTAAATAACCTTAAGGAAGATTATGTAAATAGACATTCTTTTAAATATTTTTTAAAACTAATTTTTTTATTTTGTTTCCACCACAA
>CAIGRN010170659.1:0-15681 GCA_903798345.1 Fraxinus anomala | reverse complement strand
TAATTTCCTAAGAAATCATTTTTTTATCAAAGTTTAATATTCGTTTAGCTTTATTTTACATGGAAAGTCCATTAAAATGATTTTTTTTTTTTTTTACAATTGGTTATGAAATTCGTTTTCAAAAAAAAAAAAAAAAAAAAAAAAAGGGTGAGAATTCGTCACGCCTAGAAAATGGCACGTGAGGTGAAAACTTTTTCCACAATTGGCATTGAAAATTTTGGACATCAAACACTACCAAAGTTGGAATTCCATTTTACATGGAAAATCCACGCTATCAAACGGGGCCTAAGTACAACATCAATGTTAATAATCCAACAATCAATAATATGTATGACTCTTCCTATGTTAAATATCTAAATAAAAAAATATCAATTTCCCCCCTAACTCATATACTCAACTCCCCTGAAGTAAATACTTAACTCTCCTTCCATTTAGTCACAAATAATAAAGGAAAATAAGTAATATAATCATGAATAACATGTAGAGGAATGAATTAAAAAATTACGCATTGACAAATTATGCAACACATGTGATGGAAGAATAAAATTTTCTTTCTTTTTGAGATAATTGTTTTTCATTGATTTTCAAACATAAAATCTTGAAAGTTCAATTACATAAATAGTTATTTGCTAGTAGGTGATCAATAGATGAAATTGTTCTGCCCTAATATATGTTCGTTATTTGAATTCTAAATTGATCTTTGTGTGCATCCACTTATTTTCAATTAGGTAGATAAGAAATCATAACAAATCACGTTTCTTTGTTTGTTTTCGTTAGATAGTAATTAAATATAGTAAATTAAACATTAAAGTGTAGTTCTCGTGAGAACGATAATCCGAAATCAAATGTCCACTATATGACTTGTTAAAATATCGTACACTTGTGATAGAAAAAATGCAACAGTTACTAACGTAATCAAATTGTATTACCCCTAGAGTATTCAAATTCATGCTCATTTATCTCAATAGTTTTTCATACTCGTTTGCAAATATGCATTGTCTCTATTCTTACAAAACTAAGTTCGCAGTTGACTCAATATCTCTATCAATTCTTCAAATGACATAGTTCTTTGTTGTCCTTGTGATCATGTTCACCGACTCGACTATGTTCGATGTCATAATTGAATGATGTAATAATTGAATACATATTAGCTGCCATGTGTAATCATGAACATTTCTCATGATCAGCGTCCTCCTATAGAAAAGGAACAATTAAGTTAAATTAATTATAATCTTGTAAACTGATAAATGAACAAAGATGGAGTCATGCAAGTACCAAATATACGCTAATTGTTTCATTCATTATGTCCAACTGCTGCATATGGTATTCGAATTCATCTAATGTCTACACTTGAACATCGGAGTTGAAGGCGTGTACTATATTGTGACATGACCTCCCATAATGAGTTTTCAAGTTTTTTAATTAGTGGGAAAAGCAAATATCATGCAATTCATTGGGATATACAATTTCTATCATATTTCTTATATTATTAGGTCGATCATAAACTATACAATGTCCTTCCCTCTCTCCATAAGCCCTTTTCAGCATATAAAGAGATCATGGCATTGACTAATCATTCTCATTGTCCCCAATCCCAAAGGCAAGCATATATTTATTGTTGTTCACATCCTTTGTACATGCTGTGAAAAGTATTTCACCATAATGATCATTGAGATAAGTACCATCGATCATAATGACATGCCTACAGTGTGTCCACCTATGTATCGATGCACCCAATGCTATTAAGAAATATTTAAATATGTTTTGATTATCTGCCTCAACTTTGTGACTGACCTAAGATTTATATGTTGCTACATATAAAAGTAAGATGGTAGTCTCTCAAATGATACAACTGGATCACTCCAAATCATCTTCAATGTTTGTTCACGAGTTCTCCAAGCCTTCATGTAATTAACAACCACTCCATATGTAAGTGTTTACCCTAGGTCCAATCAACTTTAGACATAAATACTTTATATATATATATATATATATATATAATCGATGCATATATATGGCAATATCTATTATTTAATTGAATTAATATTCTAATAAATTAAATAATAGAATTCGTAGATACAAGTCTTGGTGAATTATTAATCACAAGGAGTTGTGATTGTGAGATATAAATTACATATGACTGAATCTTAAATCATTCGTGGTCGAAGTAATAATGAGATACGGATATCGTTATTGCGGATAGACCATCACGTGTGGTATTCTTACTTGTGAAGTAAGTAGCTGATCTCACAACTAAAGTGTTGTGACACTTGAATGAACACGTGGATGTTTTATTTTAGAACAAAATATTGGAGACCCGTTGGGAGATTCCACATGGATAACTATCTGAGTGTCAGTGGTTAATCTCTAACGTTCGGTAGTGGAATTGGTCCTTTGACTTGAGGTCATCATAGTACCTTATACGAGGATAGTCATACCATTAGAGGATTTCAAGAATCATATGAAGGTAAATTGATTTAACAGTAGGATAAAAGAAATGATCGATAAACGAGATTGACACATATCCATATCTCGTAATTGATCGGATCATATTGACGAAAGGATTATAGTTTCACGGTAAACGAATTAGTTTGGTTTTGTCACACCACGTGACATTTTCCGTCACAAGTATTGCCCGACACATTGTTAGATGTCAATCTGGGACGATGGATGTGAATTGATGATAAATTAAAAAGTGGTATTTTAATTTATCAATTTTGATTAGATCAAAATAATAATTCACGTCGTTAAGGATCGTGATCGGGAACCTAATGGGTCAAACACAAAAGAGAACCAGAAGAATGAGATTTACCAATTAATTAATTGACAAATGTTTAATTGGGTTGCTTATTAATAGGCCCGAATTAATTAATTGGATTAATTAATTGGATTAATTAATTCATGTACCAGATTTAATTAATTTGATTAATAAATATTGATTGAGTTAAGTTTAAGAGACGGGCCAAACTCATTTGGGCTTATATTAATAGGTTGCTAGGGTTTGAAAATTGTAGAAAAAAAAAAATCATTCTTGCTAGCTCAGGAAAATAAAACCCTAACCGTCATTCTTGTTCTCTGTGTGGATCACCATTGGAGGCTGGACAATTGGACAGCTTGGATTATAGATCGTGATCATTAGAGTTCGAGAATCAGTAAAGGAGTTTGCAGAATTTATCAAATGTACAATTCCTATCACAATTTCTATCTAAATACAAAGCAGATCCATGGTGGAAATTGAAAATTATTATACTTTCCGCTGCGCAGATTAAGTAAATTTTCAACACCATATATGTGTAAGATGTAATTAGTTATATCATTTGGAGTGTATATGGTTCGATATGATGTATATTTGTTGCCTAATACAAGTGGATATGTTGGAGCTTGACACTTGTCATTGAGATCCCAAAACAATATTCCTCGAAATGTGTGACCAACCCTTATCTCTCAAATCTTGAACAATTTTATTTTACCTAATCTTGAAGACCTGAATGTCCACTTTCGATAGTTTTTTGAATATTTGATTACATATTCCTTCTTGTCCAACCTAAATACCCTAAACTCAAACTTGTTTTGGATTATATAGAATGCTGAGCTCATTTTTAGTATTCCTTTGTTACAAAGTACCTTACCGTCTACTCTTGTATCTAAGCGGATACCAATGTCACCACTAGTTCATAGTTTCTTTGTCTATACTAATGGTTGATTCACAAATATCAGATGTTATATCTTGCAATGAATGCAATTTTGCCCATTAATGGTCATTAACTCTACATATGTTAAACTGTCTTGTATTTACCCAATATTTGCAGCTATAACATCAATGTGTACAGGGTAACTCAAAGGATCGCCATTTATAGATTTTAACATCAAGTATGACAAGAGAATATTGTTAATCAATATCCGAATGGGAAGCAACATCTCATTCAATGTATATCTCATTGTAATTGCAACTTCTGCATAATTCAACTTCAACTCCAATATTACAATATTACAATGTCAACAACTTCAATATTCTTGCAATCATCTTCTACTAAATTTAAGGATGTATGGCCTCCATACAATGACAAACGTCCACAAAGCCCATCATTGTGAAAACATAGAAATGGTAAGTCACAATTATCCCATGAAGATACAAGTTACATTAGTCACATTAACATAAGTCATAGTAACATAAGCCACATTAACATCACAAAGCTACATTAACATCAACTTTCTAATATCTCAAACAGAATACTTTCTACACAGATAAAGGTAAAATAATAATACTAATGGCCATAGATACTTGTTTGATAAGCTATTGTCACAAACTAAAAATCATCGACACTTTAATTCTTTTATCATCAACATATAGAACTAATGATTTACATTGTAATTTTTTATTATTAATTCAAGTGTGAATTATGTCTAGAGAGGTCATAAAATATAATCATCAACTATATGAAGTCACAATAAATTGCGCAACAACTTTCACATCTATATTTTCAGTTACCTGGTAACAGAAGCCACAATCTAATGATTTAAGTAAAGGATGTACCTATAGGATGTTCATTCGTGAAACTTGTTCCTACTAACTGAGGATGAGATTCCTACACAGCACTCGATTAATTTTGATAATTCCGTAAACAAGCCTGATTTTATTGATTATGGTAAATCGATGCTCAAAATCATTACATTCATAGCGATGCTTTTTATGCCGGTAAGACACAAAATCTTCACTACTATGTGATAGAAAAATATTGGGTTAATGACTAAAATGTATTTCTTTGAAATTTTCAAAATCGCATTTTGAATATATGTGTAGATATGTTGAAATCGAGAGAACATCGTGTTAGGTGGGAGAGGCTATGGGAGGTGAGAGAAATAGGTAATAACTAATTGTTACATTTTTTTTTATATGATAAAGGAAATTGTTAGGTCTCTATTTGTAATTGGCTATTCTTTAGACAAAATTAAAGTAATGAAATTGTAATTAAAGTCAAAATAGTTAAGGGTTGGTGTATAGTCCTTAAAGGAGTCAAAGATCTCAAAGAAGATCATATATGATCAATGGAATGCAATTAGAAGTCAAATGAGTGTCAAAGTGTTGCACAAGTCATGCTCTAAATTCTCAATTACAAGTTGTGACACATTTATCACATAGAAAACATTCAAATTTGAAAAATGTTATTTCTAGAAGATTTGTAACCCTTTGATTTATCTTTCCAACGTATTTTGAATTACCTTAATCGGACATTGAAAGAAAAATTTATGACGGAAATACTGATAATTGTTCAGAGAGAGCTCGTTGGCCGCCCGATAGGTGCTCGAGCGACGACTTAATTTGAGGAACAACAAAATTTGATTCTTAAGCTGATTTTGAGTTCATTTTTCATCCCAAACACCTCCATTATATATATATATATATATATATATACAGTCCCATGAACGTTACAAAGTGCGTTGAATCATTATTTTGCCTTAGAGATCTCATTGTTAAAGATCATAAACACATTCCATTGATTCTATTGATTTAACCCCCAGAATCTTTGCTCTTATATTTGATCCCATATATTGATCCTTCATTAGTAGAACCTTGTTGTAAGTCAAGAGTAAGTTCTTTTAAAGCCAAATATATATTCCAATACCTCTTACATCAGCCCACAGATGAAAACACGGAAAGATTATTGATCAAACACCAAACAAAATCTTACCTTCGCCATTTAGTCTTCGGAGTTATGGGGTTTTAGGAAGAGGCACTTGGAGTTCAGGCGCTTAAGGACGAGATTCTTTCTTGTTGACCCCGCGAACACAAAAGTGGCCCAGAGTTCTAGAAAGTACGAGCGTACACAATCAAAAGAGTTCCTTGAAAATTTACAAGTTTGGTTGTTAGAATCAGCTAAAGTTTAGGAGTGTCTAGAATAATCGTAAGTTAACTTTTCTAGTGGATTTTACTAGCACGTTTACCTGGAGGTTTTTTTTTTTCTAGTTAGGGATTTTCTTCCGTTAACATATTTGAAGTTATTTACTTTTTATTACTTTTGATTTGCATGTTTAATTTAATTAATTAAACTTAATCATCTAGGACATTAAGAAGTGACTTGTTGCTTATTATTGTTTTAATTCCGCATTTGGGTCTAATCTATTCTATAAATTTTAACTTTCAGAAATATTAAATTAGCCTCTAAAATTTCTAAATTTAAGTCACACACACACACACACACACACACACATATATATATGATTTACTGAGCACCGATGGTAATCATATATATATACATATGATTTACTGAGCACCGATGGTAATCTTATGTTAAGTACCGGTGACGTGTCATACAAATACATTAGTGGATAAACTTATGGATTTCAACATTTAAATTAAGTTTAAAAATTCATCAATGGATTTAATAGACACGTCTTGGTGCTTACCAAAATGATCTACTGAGCATCGATGACGTGTCGTATTCAATTTTATAAATTTTAAATTGTATAGTAAAAGTTGTAGCTATGAACATTTTCCTTTGGGAAAAATTCATATATAACCAATAAAAATAAAACTATTCTTGATATACTACATGATATTTTATATACAGTATATGCTGGATATTATACTAAAATAAAACAAAATTATTGACTCATATAATTTCTCTAATTTTTGTAACTGAAAGACATCAACAACTAATTAGGATGTTTTATTCACTAGTTTCCATTTTTTTTTCCAACCTGTAGAATGTTTTGCCTTCCATATTTATACACGTTTAGTTTCAAATTGGCTCCCACTTCATACTATACTTTCTTTCAGTATTCCATTCCATTTGATTTGATTATTTGCCCAACTGATATAACAAGAAGATTTTACAACAACAATTACTTTGCCTTACATTGCATGAGTATTTCTTTGGTAAGTTGGAAAACGTTAAGTATATCGAACTTCAGAAATTTTCAAGTACCTAAAAAATGCTATGCTTTACTAGACATGATAATTTAAAATTTCAAGATTTTAAGATTTATTTTACCTTCTAAGAGACAAAAATTAAATATCCCAAACAATTTGTGGAGTTCATTATAGTTCATCTAATGGGGTGCACTATACATAGTGCCTTTGAAATGAAATGTTACGCACACAAGACATTTAGTATCAACATATTCTATTTGTCATAATATGAGATAATAGATTCTATTTGTCATACTTTCACATTATAAGAAATAGATTAATGTAATCACCAATGAAGCAGTGTATTAGGCAAATTGTTGTCAAACGACATCATGGGGGATGATGTAATACTGTTTTATTTCAGTCGGTATCGATCAAATGACTGAAGTTGTATATCGACACCACAACTGTCTAAACCAATCATATAATCCACTTACGTCATTTGAAGCAGCCTAATTAAATTAGTGCTGCTCATGGCCCAACCCAAAACTTGGATGACTTTTATCTGGTTGACAACCCACTTATTCCTTTTGGGCCTTACTATTCCCTCACCTTTTTTTTAGTTAAAGAATGGCGGTACCTCCGAAAATTTATTAATATGCCCTCACTTGTGGCGGAGAAATACCGTGGTTATATGAAAATAATAAGAGCAGTAAATGAGGAAGTACTACTTTCCTCGCAATGAAAGTAAATAACGAAGAATAGAGCAGTAAACAAGGAAGTACTACTTCCTTCACAATAAGAACTAATGTAAAAAAAAGACCAAAAATAAGTATTGAAAGTTAAAATGAAATTCAAACTCTGATATTGAGCAATCCATGTCTGTCAACTTATACTAGTGACCTAATATGACGTGGTAGGTCAAGTGGTTCATATACCTGATATCGTCGATAAACCCAACCCTCAGCAGCAAGAGCATCGCAATCTAGTTTCCTTCTCTGTAAATGCGGGAGACTGTACCTCTGTCGAAGGATATGATGTCTGAGATACTCTAAGTATGCCCTGAATTGCCCATGGTTCCCCTCCTTTAATGATGCAGTGAATAGCCACTGTACAATCTGACTCAACCCAAATCGTTGAATAACCCAATTCTTAAGCTAGTAACATCCCATCAAGAATAGTCTGGAGCTCTGCCTCTAATATCATGCATGGTCCATACGAAGCTGAGAAAGCCTTGATACGATGTCCTACATGATCTCTGATGATACCACCCCCACTCGCATAACCATACTTAGCACATCTATCAATATTGATCTTGACAGATCCGAATGATGGAGTGCACCACCAAACCAGAATAGGGGGAGATGGGGAAGGGGGTCCATAAAAATACCAAATATGGGTGCAAGTGTCAAATTCCCTCGCCAATGCACCACTCGTAACAGTCCTCTCATATGCAGAAAAGAGATCATGCGATAGACCCTCCAAATGTTATGTCTAGCTACTATCTGAATTCTCCTATGCTTCGCATCATTTCTCGCGGTCCATAGATACCAAAATATCAGTAGATGAATGATAATGCAAATGTGTCCACAACGAACATACTGTCCAGAATACCTCTATCTCTGGAATCTCCGTCTGACTCCCTCTCTTGAACTCATGGGTATCTGAAAAATATCATCAAAATGCTGTCATACCTGATTGGAGATGCTACTACCAGTGAAAATATCGATAGTCTTAGTCTCGGAACAACACTGGAAGTGGGAAGCTAACTGGCATTCAATCCTTCCCTGAATCACCACATCTATTGGAATAAGGCCTTGCTATAGTCTCCAGCAGAAAATGAGACATTGACGGGCAAAATGGAGTTTCGTAGTAGCTGGTACGAATTCTGATACAGGCATGCCTAACGTATGAACTGCCATGCGACTTGGTAACGAAGCTACCATCTAATGTATTCCACTAAAATATTCAATCTAGGGCATCTGCACATAAAGGTATAGCCCCTATCTGCTTCACCATAAGAGGAGGTGGAACCTATAATAAACGCCCAATATCCCACCCAGTATCATCATAGAAATCCTGCACCCTCGCAGATGTGTGCTATTTGTGTGGGAATAGGGATGCCAATGTGGTCTCACCTATCCAAAAATCATACCAAAATAAAATCTAACATGCACCAAGGTGTCAAGCAATGTGTGCCTCTATTCGAACACCAACTAATTTCAGCCTTTTCCAGATAGGAGAAGCTAAGTAGGGAACTGCTGCGAATAAAGGATGTGTCCCCATACAATACTTACCCCCATAAGAATTAGGCCCAAAGAGATCTCTGAGAACGGAACAACTACCAGAGTTTCATAGAGAAGGTGTCCACCATATCTTGTAATCTCCTAAAGCCTAGACAACCCTCATCAGTAGGAAAGCAAATATCCTTTCAGCTCCACCAATGTAAATGTCGTGCATGTCCTTTGGAATCCCACAGGAATCACGCAAAGATGCTCTCAAGTTTCTTCAAAATAACCTTAGGAGACTGCATGACCTGAAGAAGATGTAATGGCATGGAGAAGAGCACTGACCTTAGCAAAGTAATATGGCCCCCATATGATAAAAGTCGTGAAGCCCAACCTAAAATCCTGTTCCTAACCTTCTGGATAAGGTCATCATAAATGAAGCTCTTTATGGTCCCTTTAAATAAGGAGACTTCCAGATAAGTGAAAGGCTGTTGCTGGTGTCGAAAACCAGTCAAAATCTCCAATTGTCTAATCTGACTAGTAGATGCCCGTCTGGGTAGTATGAGTCAGCTCTTGTCCCTATTCACCAACTGACCAGAAACTCCCTCATAATGCTTCAGACAACTCAAAATCCTCCCGATAGACTGTTTCTAACCATTGGCAAATATGATCATATTATCAGCAAATGAAAGTTGTACTACCTCCATGTCGATAACACATATTGGGATACTCCAGAAATATCTGAGTGAGCAGGTGTAAAAAGTAATCTACAGCTATGACGAACAAGGATGGCGAGATAGGATCTCCTTGTTTGAGCCCTCGTGGGGAGGGAAAAAATCACATGGGTGGCCATTTAGGAGAACAGAAAAATGACATTCTGAGATGCACCGCCTGATCCTATTGATCCATATCTGATCAAATCCAAATGCCTCTAATACAGAATAAATAAATCCCCAATCCATGTGATCATATGTTTTAGCCATGTCTAGTTTCAGCATAGTGTTACCCCATCGCACTCTATCATCCAAAGTATGTAGAAGCTCCTGAACCAATAGAACATTGTCCCCAATTAGGCGACCATGTATGAACTCACTCTATTAAGGAGAGATAATGCACAGTAACATTGTACTCAATCTAGTGTTCAAAAGTTTAGTAATAAGCTTATTGAACAATGTACATAAACTGATGGGTTTGAAGTCGGTCCATCTACAAACACCGTCTCTCTTAGGGAGCAATACTATAGTTGTAGCAGCAAAATCTCGTGGAAGATGGACACCATCAAAGAAGTCCAAGGCTACCCTGTATACACCATCCTGAATAATGTCCCAACAATGTTGGAATAATAAGGATGAGAATCCATCTGGTCCAGCAGCACTATCGGTATCTATACTAAAAACCGTCTCCAATACCTCACGAATCAAATGTATGCGGCTTAGTGCCAAATTATCATCCTCAGTCAAAAGCCCAGGAATGATATCAGAATGAATGGGGTCCTTCGACTGTGTAGGAATAGATAAAAGATCCTGATAGAATGCAATAGCTCAAGTCTAAATGTCAGCAGGAGTATCTAACACTTCTCCTATCTGCGTCTGGATAGACCTAATACGCGATTTGATCCGACATCCTTCAACCATCGTATGGAAATAACGAGTATTGAGATCACCTTCACATACCCATCATAAACCAGCTTTCTGCTTCCAAAAACCCTCCTCAATAGATAAGGTCCAGTTCAAAACTGCATGGGCATGATGTGATAAGTCACGATGTTCCGATGTAGGGTCAGTATCATATACTGTCTCTACCTCATTAACCCTATCCTCAGCATTTCGCACCCGTTGGAAAACATCTCCAAACACATGTTAATTCTACCAACGTAGTCCCTGTTTCAGCCTAAAGAAATTCTCCCAAAAAGCAGTCATCCCCGTAAGATGAGTAGAAAGCGACCACTTTTGAGCAACAATAGATGAAAAATCATGATGTTTGGTCCAAACGTTGAGGAATCTAAAAGGTCTAGGTCCCAAATTATCATCAAAAACCCACTGAAGTAATAAAGGTGAATGATCAGATGAAGTCCGATTCAAGTGCCTCACTGTAAGCTATCGCAGAATGCTGCAACTGTAGAATTGATGAGTACCCTATCCAGTCTCTTTCTGACTCGACCATTGGACCAAGTATATCGATTTCCAAGGAAACTAGCATCCTCTAAACCACAATCTAACATCATATCAGAGAAAGCAATAGTGCATCGATCATCAGTATTATGACCAGTTTACTCACCATCATGTGTAATAACGTTAAAGTTTCCCCCAACTAACCAGGGGTCATCCATATCGAGGGAAATGTGGTGAAGACCCTCCCACAAATCCCTCTCGATAGCTACGTTACATGAAGCATAGGCAGCAGTCAGATAGATGGGACGCGCTTGTCTGGGATCCTCAACTCTAACGTGAAGGAACTGAGGATGATCAACAATAATAGTAACAGCAGTCATCGCGTTCTAAAAAAACCAAATCTTGTTCGACTCATTGTGAACTCCATGTCAAAGTGCAGATATCGTCGAATGTATGCAAATCTATGCTGAAGAACAAAAGGCTCCAGAATAACCAAGAGATTAACTTGATGAAGCTGTATAAGTCTCTTCAGGCACCGACGAGTAGCTATACTAGCTACACCTCTCGTATTCCATATGATGGTACTCATCTAGATATATGTGAGGAGGTATCTTGTGACCGACTCCTGGTCATCATCCTAGAAAATGAAGTATCAATAGCTTTCGAATTTCTTTTCCGACAAACTGGGGCAAAACCATCCTTCTCTATTCCACCAGCCATACCTGCCAAATCATGAGCAGAAGATCGACGATATGAACCCTATTGATGAACTTCAATATGAGAAAAAAAATCAGAATCTGACTAATCTGTAAATAAAAAAGCCTCAATATTCTACGACAAGGTGCAGAGATAACAAGAACATCTGGCTCCATAAAACTATGTGGCCTCTCTAACATATTCACCAAGAGATGATCAACATATGTAGAACTAACCATCATAGGAGCACCGCTGATAGGGTCCAGAGACTGAACTGCTAAATGAGGAGCTGATGTAATAACAGGAGAAATCTTAGTATCCACCTTAATGGGAGCAACTGTAGAATGATCAGATGGTAGTGAGGTCGTAAATTGTGGAACAATATTGCTAATAACAGGTGGAGTAGTATAAAGGCTAGGAGCCATATGACTAGCAGTTGTCTGTGATGTAGTAACTGCTGATGGAAGTGTGTGAAAATTGGGTAGCCGTTCTTAAGAGAAAACAGCATCCCTTTTGGCTTCATGCTTCCAATCTTGCTTTGTGCTCTACCCTGCTTGTTTTCATCTCTACATTAGCCTTTGTGGCTGACCTTTTAGCTCCCATAATTTTCCACACTCAGCCCTTTATGGGTAGCTACGTGAGCAACCAGTTTGGGTGTTTTGGTTACGTGATTTGGTTGGACTCGTGGTGGTCAATTATTTCAATACTAAGCCCGGATTGGTAGAAATTGGAGTCCCTTCTTCAAAATTTGCTATCAGAGTGTTGGTTGGTGTGATTTTTTGGGCAAAAAATAGATCTAAAATCGGAAGAATAACAGTTGAAGGAAACTATCCAGTTTTTCCAACTATTCACCGAACCTGTAAATTGACTTTTTGGCCAAACCAGTGGTCGATTGAGGAATCTAGCACCACAGGAGACTTCTGTAGACTGAGGCACAGCTGACAGTGAAGTGCATGTGGCTCCGATGGCAGTACATGGGCGGTGCCGACGGCTGATCCCGACGAGCTCTCTTCAGGCGGTTTACTTATTTTAATTTCCGGAACGTACTAATATTATTGTTTTCCTATTTTGATTATGCAAGAAAAGTTGGAAGATTCTGCCCTTGGTAGTTTAAAGATCAAAACTGCTATACATTTACTAAATTATTTTAGGCCAAAAAATTACGGCCCTAAAGCAGTAAATTCGCATCTCTCGTAATCTACAAACTCAGACAGGTTCGCTCTGGTAAATTGGTTAATCCCATTTAAATTTCCACACTAGAGCGTCATCGTGTGAGGTGACAATAGGATTGGGGTTACCGTGTGGGGTAACCATTACCTTTGCTAGAAATTAGGAATTACTTGCTCTTCATTACTACGTGATTGAAATCGTTCATTTGATAAATTGCAACATATTATCTTTTGTGNATTACCTTTGCTAGAAATTAGGAATTACTTGCTCTTCATTACTACGTGATTGAAATCGTTCATTTGATAAATTGCAACATATTATCTTTTGTGATATATCGTGAGTGAAACTGTTTAGTTCACATATTTCTTGTTGCACTTTTAAGTTATTAGAATACCTAGACCTTACACGTTTGAAAATTTCCTTGATCTAAGATCGTGAATCTTACGAAACCCTGAAAATCTAAAACGGTGTATACTTGCGAACCTAGGTCTAGTTTGTGTGGCTTAATTGTGACCTTGTATATTTGATTGATTATTAAAAAATGACAACGCACATTTTTTATTTGGAAATTTTTAAAGAAAAATGTGATTTTTTAATCTGGCAACAAAAAGTAAGAGGTATTTTGGTTCAACAAAAGGTTTCAAAAGCCATTGATAGTAACTTTTCCCCTAATTTTTCAAAAGAACAAAAAGAAAAAGCTGATGAGCTTGCTTATACCTCAATTATTTTACATTTGGCTGACGTGATTTTGGGAAAAGTGGGTAAATTGAAAACCACTAAAAAACTTTAGAAAAAATTGGAAGGCTTGTATTTGGTCAAATCTACTCCTAACAAGCTTTACTTACTAGAGCGTTTTTTCAATTTCAAAATGGATTCTTCAAAAGATCATGATAACAATTTAGACATGTTTAACAAACTTATTTAACTGTAAGGATACCAAATGAAAATAAATGTCAAAGCAACGTAAAAAAGAAATGTATGCACAGTCGAGACAAGAGTTGAACTCTTTATCCTTAAATCGAATTTGTCTCGCAATGGTACCTACGGATGATGTGAATTGAACTCCCAAAATACAACGACAATCTTCTTGTGTAGTAGCACTTCAAAACACAAGAAAAACGAATCGAAGCTTAGTTTTTATACTCCTTAGATGAAAATGGAAAAAACATCTTTTAATGCAGAATTTAGGTTAGGAAAAGATGAATTTTATGTTATGCTATGATTACATATCATTGGGATGAACAAATGGATGCCTCAATGGTCTAATTTATAGAGGAGGAAAAGGTTGTGAGTAAAGTGTCGCGCCCCAAGCTCGGCGACATTTGCCAAGTGTCGTAGCTTTTGCTATCGCTAGCCTATCGCCCTTGCATCACTCTAGCATCAGAAATAGAGACTATGTCGCTCGAGCGAGGGAGCGACAGGCTCCTCGCTCGAGCGCTAGGTGAGCGACGGAGTTGGACAAATTTCCAACCAGTTTTCTCTCTTTCCTTCCAACTTTATATCATAATTTTTTATTCACCCGAAATTGGTTTGGAGATTTCAAATATACCATGATGATCTACTCGACGAGTAGAACAAATTAGTCTATTTATTTTCATAATTTGACTATCGAATTAAATCTGAATATTTGGTCGAAGTTGACACAAATGTCATTTTTTCATGATTTATACTTAACCAATTCCAACATCAACAGATCTAGCTTTGAATTTTGGGGATGAACTACTTTCTTCGATCAATGCTGCTTCTGTAGTTGAAAATTTTCCCCATGATCTAAAGCTACGAATGATGACGAACTTTGAGATTTGAGGAAGATGATTTGGTAAGCTTGATTGATGATTTTTTAGGATTTTAAATTTTGTGGAAGACTTTTGTTCGATATAATGAGCTGTTAATTTGGGAATTTTGTGCAAGGATGGTGGAATAAATTATAATTATTTTGATTGTTCATCATTTTTACTTTGACATTATAGTATTAATGGGATTAAAAATGATGTATTATATTATTTTATTAAAATGATGTATATAGTGTAATTTCCACTTTTGGTTTTTGCAATCCTTCAATTCTTTAAATATGCTTTCTGTTGCATTCTCGCGTTGATGAAATGACTCAAAGAATGAGAAGTTGCATATGAATTGGAGATCATAATCCTATTTATAGTTTTTATATGTATTTAGCACATCGTCAAATACAATCTTAATGGATCCGGTCTCTACACGTATAATCTGGCCCACACTTTATTTAGATACCCTAAACTCAACAATTTAATTCTTTATTAGATCACTTTAATTTGACTCAATTTTAAGATGGTCTTCTACACAATTAATTACATATGTAAACACACATGACAAATTAATAAACCAAACATAACTACTTTCTTCGATCAACACTGCTTCTGTAGTTGAAACTTTTTCTCATGATCTAAAGCTACCAATGATGACTCGATGATTGCATGAACTTTGAGATTTGAGGAAGATGATTAGGTAAGCTGGATTGAGGATTTTTAGGATTATAAATTTTGTGGAACTTTTGTTCGATATAAAGAGCTGTTAATTTGGGAATTTTGTGCAAGGATGGTGGAATTAATTATAATTAGATTGATCGTTCATCATTTTTACTTTGACATTA